>CALYDF020001559.1:0-13999 GCA_944474145.2 Dicrocoelium dendriticum
TACATATCTGACTAGTGACATACCACTATTCTTAAGTATTTTCCGCCCGTTTCCTCATACTTCACTCACTGACCTACATTGCTTACGGGACCTCATCGGACTAGTTCCTCATCAACATACCATATAAGTGATCTGATCACTATTTTTACCTCTCGCAATCTGTGTTCATGGACTACATACAACCTTTGGGCTCTATGGGCCCACACTACTGCCTCCAACTTTACTACTCCCACTGTTGGTGCTGCTTATTCCGCTATCATGTACAATAATGCAATATGATCATGCCTAAAAGGCGTGTCTCGCTTTGTCGAGAATAAAATATTTATTTATTTATTTATTTATTTGTAACTGCGTAGGGATAGAGCAAGGATAGTTAGAATATTGGTAGCGATTGTCAGGTGCATGAACAGCACGTAGTTGGTGTAATCCGAGAGGGAGCGCATAATAAGCGAAAATATATAGGTTTCCGCGAGAGTCCTAAAGATTAATTGGTGGCAGGGCAGCGGAAGGACTGGATGCAGATATTCTAGAGGAATAAAGATTATTGAGATACGGAGTGGCTCCTAACAAGCATTAAATCATCGCATATGCATGGGGCCAACGGCCACTAGCTACTTCTGAACAGAGATGCCGAATTTACGACGACCGACAGATGGTGTCGCTAGGAGAGGTTAAGTGGCCAGATGTAGCCATTCCTATCAGACGCTTGGTCACTAGCGTATGCCTATAGGGTAGCTGAGTGTATCAACAGGCCAGTGAAAGTAAGTGATAATTCAGATGGTAGGTCAACAGACCAGCTGAGCTGTGACGCAAACAACCCAAGAGAATGAACATGGTAAGAAGAGAGCTAGCTCCTGATTTCCGCAAAGTTAAGTGGAAGATATGGTGACCAGCTGTTGCTAAGCAAAGATATTGACTCTAGAAAAGAATGTATCAGTAGCTGTTGAAGCCATATCATTAAGACGTTTGAACACTACTGCATACCTACAGTTTCAACGAAGAAATCAGCATACAAACGAAGCTTAGCGAGACAGACGGCAGAAGAAAATGAAGGTTTGAGATTCAGGTAGTGGCTCATTGCAAGCTACATGGTACCAACAATGACTAGCTGCTTTCAAGAAGAGTTGATGCGAGTAGGACGAACGACACAACGGCGCGCTAGGAGAGAGAAGATTGACCACCAAGGGAGTTCGGATTAAGCCTTCAGTTACTAGTGTATCCTACGGTGGCATATAATAAGTCAACAAACCATCTGAGCAGTGACGCAAACAAGCCAAGAAAATGAACATTGTTATACATGTAAACTGCCAAAATCTGGAGCACGTCTATCACTGGTTATGAAAGAAACATATATATATGTATATATATGTATATATTTTTATATGCATATAAATGAAAGTGCTCCTTTTGGAATGCTAGCTCATGTACCGTCATTCGTTGCACGTACGCATGCATGCATACTTATATTCCGGTGTAAACAACTGCATCCATATGTACAGGTATGCATATATATATATATGCGACAAATGAATATATATATATATATTTACAACCAACGTCTACATAGGTAGTTTATTAAGACGGATGGACACACACTTATATATATATATATATATATATATGTAAGTACCTATATATATATGTATATATATATACATATAATTTCGTCTCCATATATGTGCAAATATACACATATATACAATTACTTTCCTATATATACATATATGTATATGTATATACATATTTATTGCTTACAATTACGCATTCTCATATTTCGCTAACCTATATACTTTGGCATCTGAGCACATAAGGACCTATTCTTATTCGCATGGAGCTTCGCAAACGCATATACCTACCTACACAACCTAAATATTTGAAAATATTCATCTTCACTGATACAAACAACAAACCCTATTCCAAGCATCCTCATTTAACATTACCCATTTATAGGCGCAACCATACAGTAATGGAACATGTTAGTCAGCCATTATTCCTTATCACACTTATGCACGTTATTCCGTATGTTATAAACCATGCACCTACTGATGCCTTTGTTATAACAGTTATTTCTTTCTTATTTTCGCAAATTCACAACATCACATTTACTTCCTGGTTATCTTCAGGGCATAATCCGTAAGTTCCACACTTATTATTTAGCATCTCCGTTTATTACCATCACAGCAAATAAATAAATTGCCCGAAAATGTTGCATTTTGAGTCGCCCAAGTGCAACATCACTGCAATTAACCTTCCGTATAGATTCCTCACCCTTCCACCAGCTGCATTGTAAAAAGTCATTTCCACTTATAATAAACAGATAGCTTTTGTATCAATACATGCAACCTTTAAAAGCATTTCCAAAGCAAAAATAACGATACATCTCTTAAACGCTTTTTCAGCGCATTCTCATCCCTTGATTTTCCGCCACCATTACGACCTTACTCACTTTAACCACTTTACCTCAGTAAAATGTTTACACAATATACCCCATGTAGTACTATTAAACGGTATATTTATATATTTATTTATTAATCTTTGAATCGCTCGCGCGGCAACCTTTTTATGTTTATTTATTCTGCGTTCACTATCGTATTGCGCTAGCCACTTGCTGTTTATTCAACCTTGCAATCAACACCAATATTCTAACTCTAACCTACACCATGTCGGCCACCAATATGCGGTTCATCAGTGGTTAATTTTCCAACTTCAGCGTTCAGCGTTCGCCCCTGTTAGTTTTTCCGTTGCACGTCCGGTCAGTTTATCCGCTGTTAATAATTGGGTTTTAGAACTGCTGTGCATCCATGCTGCCCATATGCTTCATCTGCAACTGATGGTCAACATGCACTACATCGTTGTCTCCGCTATCAAGTCCGTTGCACCTCCGGTCATGCCTTTAGAGGTGTGTCTCTTTTTACAGAGAATATACCATTTATTTATTTATTTACATTAATTTATGCTATCTGTCCTTAGTATTACGAACGCCATACATTAAAGTCGAAAAACAGATGTAACAGTTGCCACCACAAAAATTTAAACTTCACCGCCGACCTGTCGTCAAACGATACCTTTCGTTACAGTTACTGCAATTGAAAATCGGGCAGAAAGCAGCCTTCTTCCATTGGGTAGGTAAAACGCAGCTGTTGAGTGACTTTTGAAACACACAGCTCAGGGGTCCACTGAGTTCCACTGCCAAAGCATGCAACAATTTTGGATGAACGGAATCTGGCCCGGAAACCTTAGTTGGGTTTACCACTCTTAGCAACCGGAGAACTTGGGACCCAGTTACAGGAATTTCATCCAGACAACGATCCTCAGAGATCCTTGAAGATGACTCTTTGCATGGCATATTTTTTCGCGGACAAATACGCTTGAGTACTGCTTACCAAGCATGCACGCCTTGTCATAGTCACTATGAGGATTGGTCCCATCTCTTCGAAGCCATGGTGGTATGGGCGGGTTGGCACCACAGCGCATTTATGATTTTCGTAAAGGTAAATGTCATATATCTAAGATTGGTTGAGCTCACTGATTTGTCATCTAATTGAGTTCATTAAGTAGTAGAGAACAGAAGCGAGGACCCATGTTTGCTCCATAATCTCCAGTTAAGCACTAAGTCCACGTATGTCAGTGTGTCGCGACCCGGAGATTCCCCGGTATGACTGTGTAAACTATTCTAAACTATTCAACTTATGGCTTTCTTATGGAATAAAGAACTATTCAGTTTGCCTATTGAAACGTTGGTCCTGTTCGTTGGACACACGAAAACAAACTACGCATTTGGCGCGCGACTCGACTGCGAACGAGGCTATGCCTGGTCCGTTTTATTGCAGTATGGCTGTTAAATTTAAATTTCTTTGGTGCCAACTGGTACATCAGTTCTATGGCGTAAATAATTTGCCTTCTGAGTGCTATGGATGGCTAGCATAAATTATTATAAGCCGTTTAATAACGTTACATGGGATATGATGAATACATATTTTACTGAGGTAAATTGAGTAAAATTAGGGAGGCGGAAATGGTGGCGGAAAAGCAACAAACGAGAATGTGCAAAAAATGCGATCAATCAATATAGGGTAATCTTTATTTACGGAATGCTTTGAAATGTTGCATGTATTGAAACTTAAAATTACCGTCCATGGAAAACGGAAAGCACTTTTCACAATGCAGCAGGCAAAGTTTAAGAAAGCTATACGGAATGTGTAGGAATAGGTAATACCAGTCCGAAACGGTGCGCGAAAGTATACGCGGGTATCTGAAAACAATGGGAGTCGGACACAGCGGATTGTATTCGATGGGCTACAATAGGAAGCGGACGGATGAAGCAAGACGAGAGCGTACACGTGAGCGCGGGAACTTACATGACAGTTGTGTGTCGCGCCGTTTGTAAGATTAAAACAAGAAGGAGTAATGTACAATCGGCCAACAAGTAAAACGTACATGCAAGATAAGATTTATCATGCTGGGCGCTACAGAGTTGCCCCCTAGAAGGCTAAAAATAGAAAGCCTTCGAAATCGAAAAGGAATGTTGAAACCCGGTTCGTAAGGCAATATCTTGCGGAGTAAAAATGAGGGAGCTTTCGTGAAAATGAGGGTTCGTCGGAAGTCTGAGTCCGCTGGTCTCTTTATGGTTTGTTATTTATTGATTGCAGGGCAGGGTGCATTTCGGCGAGCCATTGGAGCGGGCTTGTCGGACTACCAAAAAACTGGCTAGCCCAGAAAAAGGCCGACAGGACCTCGACCTCCGCTGCTGCCAAACGGTGCGCTTGAGAGTGGTCCCCCAGCCGCACCCCGTCACGCACCAAAACGAAACTCGTCCCGCGGAGAAGCGAAACTCGTCCAGCGGAGAAACGACCAGCGTTCGTGGTAGGGACCTCGAGAACACTCCTCTTGTGGGCCAGTCGATCGAAGGGGAGGGTTGGGGCATGCAGAGGCGAGAAAATAGAAAACACGCGTATAAAACGCAAAAGAACAAAAGAATGCTCTGCGTGTTTACAATTTTGGTTTTGATTATTTTTTGCAAAACTTTTTGGGGTTCTGATAACTTTGTTTGTTTTCAAAAAGGCTATTCGACCAAAATGGGGGCAATTATATACAATATCTACAAAGTTAAAAGTATTTACACTATAGACTGGAAAGTGAATTTGAAGTACACGTTGTGTGGATGGATTGCGACGCGCAATCTCAAAGTAGACCGCGATTCCCATTGAAGTGAACCTTGGCCATTCGATCACTAGGACCGTAGCTGATGAAGCAACAGCAAATTGGGTGTTGCCCGCCTGAAACCACTGCACTCCATGACGCGTTTCGAGGTTATTTCCTCTCATCAGATAGAGATAGCAGGCATCGAACCCGGGACCATTGAGATGTTAGTTGTGACCGCCACCCCTAAGCCACCGGGTCACGACGGGCAAAGCTTGGCACAACGGCAAATAACAGATTGGAAAGTGAATTTGAAGTACACGTTGTGTGGATGGATTGCGACGCGCAATCTCAAAGTAGACCGCGATTCCCATTGAAGTGAACCTTGGCCATTCGATCACTAGGACCGTAGCTGATGAAGCAGCAGCAAATTGGGTGTTGCCCGCCTGAAACCACTGCACTCCATGACGCGTTTCGAGGTTATTTCCTCTCATCAGATAGGGGTGGCGGTCACAACTAACATCTCAATGGTCCCGGGTTCGATGCCTGCTATCTCTATCTGATGAGAGGAAATAACCTCGAAACGCGTCATGGAGTGCAGTGGTTTCAGGCGGGCAACACCCAATTTGCTGCTGCTTCATCAGCTACGGTCCTAGTGATCGAATGGCCAAGGTTCACTTCAATGGGAATCGCGGTCTACTTTGAGATTGCGCGTCGCAATCCATCCACACAACGTGTACTTCAAATTCACTTTCCAATCTGTTATTTGCCGTTGTGCCAAGCTTTGCCCGTCGTGACCCGGTGGCTTAGGGGTGGCGGTCACAACTAACATCTCAATGGTCCCGGGTTCGATGCCTGCTATCTCTATCTGATGAGAGGAAATAACCTCGAAACGCGTCATGGAGTGCAGTGGTTTCAGGCGGGCAACACCCAATTTGCTGCTGCTTCATCAGCTACGGTCCTAGTGATCGAATGGCCAAGGTTCACTTCAACGGGAATCGCGGTCTACTTTGAGATTGCGCGTCGCAATCCATCCACACAACGTGTACTTCAAATTCACTTTCCAATCTGTTATTTGCCGTTGTGCCAAGCTTTGCCCGTCGTGACCCGGTGGCTTAGGGGTGGCGGTCACAACTAACATCTCAATGGTCCCGGGTTCGATGCCTGCTATCTCTATCTGATGAGAGGAAATAACCTCGAAACGCGTCATGGAGTGCAGTGGTTTCAGGCGGGCAACACCCAATTTGCTGCTGCTTCATCAGCTACGGTCCTAGTGATCGAATGGCCAAGGTTCACTTCAATGGGAATCGCGGTCTACTTTGAGATTGCGCGTCGCAATCCATCCACACAACGTGTACTTCAAATTCACTTTCCAATCTGTTATTTGCCGTTGTGCCAAGCTTTGCCCGTCGTGACCCGGTGGCTTAGGGGTGGCGGTCACAACTAACATCTCAATGGTCCCGGGTTCGATGCCTGCTATCTCTATCTGATGAGAGGAAATAACCTCGAAACGCGTCATGGAGTGCAGTGGTTCAGGCGGGCAACACCCAATTTGCTGCTGCTTCATCAGCTACGGTCCTAGTGATCGAATGGCCAAGGTTCACTTCAATGGGAATCGCGGTCTACTTTGAGATTGCGCGTCGCAATCCATCCACACAACGTGTACTTCAAATTCACTTTCCAATCTGTTATTTGCCGTTGTGCCAAGCTTTGCCCGTCGTGACCCGGTGGCTTAGGGGTGGCGGTCACAACTAACATCTCAATGGTCCCGGGTTCGATGCCTGCTATCTCTATCTGATGAGAGGAAATAACCTCGAAACGCGTCATGGAGTGCAGTGGTTTCAGGCGGGCAACACCCAATTTGCTGCTGCTTCATCAGCTACGGTCCTAGTGATCGAATGGCCAAGGTTCACTTCAATGGGAATCGCGGTCTACTTTGAGATTGCGCGTCGCAATCCATCCACACAACGTGTACTTCAAATTCACTTTCCAATCTGTTATTTGCCGTTGTGCCAAGCTTTGCCCGTCGTGACCCGGTGGCTTAGGGGTGGCGGTCACAACTAACATCTCAATGGTCCCGGGTTCGATGCCTGCTATCTCTATCTGATGAGAGGAAATAACCTCGAAACGCGTCATGGAGTGCAGTGGTTTCAGGCGGGCAACACCCAATTTGCTGCTGCTTCATCAGCTACGGTCCTAGTGATCGAATGGCCAAGGTTCACTTCAATGGGAATCGCGGTCTACTTTGAGATTGCGCGTCGCAATCCATCCACACAACGTGTACTTCAAATTCACTTTCCAATCTGTTATTTGCCGTTGTGCCAAGCTTTGCCCGTCGTGACCCGGTGGCTTAGGGGTGGCGGTCACAACTAACATCTCAATGGTCCCGGGTTCGATGCCTGCTATCTCTATCTGATGAGAGGAAATAACCTCGAAACGCGTCATGGAGTGCAGTGGCTTCAGGCGGGCAACACCCAATTTGCTGCTGCTTCATCAGCTACGGTCCTAGTGATCGAATGGCCAAGGTTCACTTCAATGGGAATCGCGGTCTACTTTGAGATTGCGCGTCGCAATCCATCCACACAACGTGTACTTCAAATTCACTTTCCAATCTGTTATTTGCCGTTGTGCCAAGCTTTGCCCGTCGTGACCCGGTGGCTTAGGGGTGGCGGTCACAACTAACATCTCAATGGTCCCGGGTTCGATGCCTGCTATCTCTATCTGATGAGAGGAAATAACCTCGAAACGCGTCATGGAGTGCAGTGGTTTCAGGCGGGCAACACCCAATTTGCTGCTGCTTCATCAGCTACGGTCCTAGTGATCGAATGGCCTATTTCACTTCAATGGGAATCGCGGTCTACTTTGAGATTGCGCGTCGCAATCCATCCACACAACGTGTACTTCAAATTCACTTTCCAATCTGTTATTTGCCGTTGTGCCAAGCTTTGCCCGTCGTGACCCGGTGGCTTAGGGGTGGCGGTCACAACTAACATCTCAATGGTCCCGGGTTCGATGCCTGCTATCTCTATCTGATGAGAGGAAATAACCTCGAAACGCGTCATGGAGTGCAGTGCTTTCAGGCGGGCAACACCCAATTTGCTGCTGCTTCATCAGCTACGGTCCTAGTGATCGAATGGCCAAGGTTCACTTCAATGGGAATCGCGGTCTACTTTGAGATTGCGCGTCGCAATCCATCCACACAACGTGTACTTCAAATTCACTTTCCAATCTGTTATTTGCCGTTGTGCCAAGCTTTGCCCGTCGTGACCCGGTGGCTTAGGGGTGGCGGTCACAACTAACATCTCAATGGTCCCGGGTTCGATGCCTGCTATCTCTATCTGATGAGAGGAAATAACCTCGAAACGCGTCATGGAGTGCAGTGCTTTCAGGCGGGCAACACCCAATTTGCTGCTGCTTCATCAGCTACGGTCCTAGTGATCGAATGGCCAAGGTTCACTTCAATGGGAATCGCGGTCTACTTTGAGATTGCGCGTCGCAATCCATCCACACAACGTGTACTTCAAATTCACTTTCCAATCTGTTATTTGCCGTTGTGCCAAGCTTTGCCGTCGTGACCCGGTGGCTTAGGGGTGGCGGTCACAACTAACATCTCAATGGTCCCGGGTTCGATGCCTGCTATCTCTATCTGATGAGAGGAAATAACCTCGAAACGCGTCATGGAGTGCAGTGGTTTCAGGCGGGCAACACCCAATTTGCTGCTGCTTCATCAGCTACGGTCCTAGTGATCGAATGGCCAAGGTTCACTTCAATGGGAATCGCGGTCTACTTTGAGATTGCGCGTCGCAATCCATCCACACAACGTGTACTTCAAATTCACTTTCCAATCTGTTATTTGCCGTTGTGCCAAGCTTTGCCCGTCGTGACCCGGTGGCTTAGGGGTGGCGGTCACAACTAACATCTCAATGGTCCCGGGTTCGATGCCTGCCTATCTCTATCTGATGAGAGGAAATAACCTCGAAACGCGTCATGGAGTGCAGTGGCTTCAGGCGGGCAACACCCAATTTGCTGCTGCTTCATCAGCTACGGTCCTAGTGATCGAATGGCCAAGGTTCACTTCAATGGGAATCGCGGTCTACTTTGAGATTGCGCGTCGCAATCCATCCCACACAACGTGTACTTCAAATTCACTTTCCAATCTGTTATTTGCCGTTGTGCCAAGCTTTGCCCGTCGTGACCCGGTGGCTTAGGGGTGGCGGTCACAACTAACATCTCAATGGTCCCGGGTTCGATGCCTGCTATCTCTATCTGATGAGAGGAAATAACCTCGAAACGCGTCATGGAGTGCAGTGGCTTCAGGCGGGCAACACCCAATTTGCTGCTGCTTCATCAGCTACGGTCCTAGTGATCGAATGGCCAAGGTTCACTTCAATGGGAATCGCGGTCTACTTTGAGATTGCGCGTCGCAATCCATCCACACAACGTGTACTTCAAATTCACTTTCCAATCTGTTATTTGCCGTTGTGCCAAGCTTTGCCCGTCGTGACCCGGTGGCTTAGGGGTGCGGGTCACAACTAACATCTCAATGGTCCCGGGTTCGATGCCTGCTATCTCTATCTGATGAGAGGAAATAACCTCGAAACGCGTCATGGAGTGCAGTGGTTTCAGGCGGGCAACACCCAATTTGCTGCTGGGACTTCAAACCAAAAAAACCTCAGATCTACGGATCCTACTAGATCGATGATGCACACAGTTCACCTCCGGCAATGGGAATCGCACGGAGTCATAAAACCTTTTGAGATTCGCGCCGTCGCCCGTCAATCCATCCACACCACGAGAGAGCGTGGAGGGTCAAAGCATTCCCTCATTCCTCTACACTCATATATATTCTGACTCGCTTGTAAACCACAATCACTTTGCCCAGCTGACCCACTCTTGACTTAGGGCCTGTCGTCCTACAACTAACTATTCCCAAATGATCCCGGTTCCTCACCCTCTATCGCTAAGCTAATACAGCAAATTCAACCTACCATAGAGAAAGGCTCAAAGTCAATTGGTTTTACAGAAGCGGCAACCACCAAGGCCCTGCTACTAAATCATCATCTACGAGTCCTAGTATCCCGATTGGCCAAAAAGTTCACTTTCTAATTGGGAATCCCACGGTTTACTACCATTAAATCGCGCGTCCATATCTACATACCCACTCACACGAACGTGTCCCTCCTTGCCCACCCCCTTGCAAAATTCCACTTTCCACTCTTCAGGTTATACTTGTGCAACTAGTGTTAGCCACCGCTTCGCCTCGTCCTGCGAACCTCGAGTGAGCCATTACAGGGGGTGGGACTGTTCACAACTAACAATCCTCAACTGGTCCCGGGTTTCGTTTACGATCGACTTGCTAATCTCTTGTCATAAATGAGATGAAATCAAATACTAACCCCACCTCGAAAACTGCGTCCTCATTATAATGGCAGTGCATTATATCCAAGTCGCGGTGCCACACTCAACTGGTTTAATCTGACTGCATCAGCTATATCAGTCACGGACTACGGTCTCTAAGTGATCGAATATGGACACAATGTTCCACTTACAATGGAAACGCGATTAACTACCATTTTAGAGATTAGCGACGTACGCAATCCGCCGAATCCCACAACTAACCTGTACTTCAAAAATCACACAACCTTTCTGCATATCTTTTACAATTTTCACTATGAGCTAGACCCAACGCTTTGCCCGTCAGGTGACCGCAACGGTGCTTAGGTGGGCGGTCACAAGTTTTGTTTCTCTTACCACAACATACTACAATGCTCGGGGGGGCGGCGTATATAGTGGGCATACTGCATCCTCTATCACTTAGAAGGAAGCAGAAACTCCAAACGACGTCATAGGGAGGCATTGAGGTTCTTTTATGCGTAGAGCAACACGCCAATTCTATGCGCTGCTTGCGCCTACAAATCATCAGCTACGGTGCCTAGTGATACACAAAATGCCAGGATTCAACTTACATGAGTAATTACGCGGTCCAAAAACTTTACTATGATGATTTAGCCGATCGCAATCCCACATCCAACACAACGTAGATACAATCAAATGTCGCTACTTATTCTACACCTCGTTGTTTTCTATTCAATCACGTTGATAGCCAAGCTTTGCCCGTCGAGACCCTGTGGCTTAGGGAGCTGGCGCGGTCACAACTACAACATAAAGCCCGATACGGATTCCCAGGTTCGATGCACTGAACCACACCATCAGTCTATCTGAGTTTTAAGGAAGAAGAAGTACCTACGAAACGCAATAAATCTCAATGGATGTGCAATTGGTTTCAGGCGCAACAACCCAATTCATGACTGCTTGCTTCAATTCACTACAGTCCCTAACGATGGATCAAAAACCAAGAGTTACACTTTCAATCATGGAACTAACTGCGAGTCGATCTTTTTTGAGATTGCGCAGTCGTCCCAAACCTTCCCAACCCAAACACAACGTGGGAATCATCAAAATGGTCACTATTCTCCCAACTGTTATTGCCAGATTGCAACTAGTCGGCACCCGTGAACCCGAGGTAGACTCTGGTGGCGTCAATAATGTGAGTGTGTGAGTGTCTAACATCCGTCAATGGGACAGCGCGTTCGGATGCCCCTCTGCCATATCTCTTATCAAGGAGAGGACAATAACCTCGGGGGAACCATCAAATGGAATCATTTGTATTGCAGGACGGCCAACATCCCAAATTTCTGCTGACTATCATCTCTAGGAGTGCGAGGGGCGGGGGGCGAGCGACGGGGCGTGCGATCCTAATGAATCGCGAATGCCAAGTACCAAAGTCCAATGGTCATACGCCTCTACTCTAAATTGGCCGTCGTGCTAGTCCATCGCATAATAACACATCAAACGTGTACTTCAAATTCACTGTGGCCCATACTTATTATTCAACTTCCGAGTTGTGCCAAGCAGCGTATTGCCCCGCATCACGACGCTAGTCGCCGGCACCCGGTGGCTAGGAAGGGAGCGGTCACAACTCACACTCCAATGAGTCACAACGTGGTTAAGCGACGTGGGACCCATTTCTCTACAGTCTGAATGTAGGAGATGAGGAATAAAGCCGTCAAGTTACCTCATGAGTGACATTGTTTTTCCAGCGGCCTACAACCAATTTTGCAAGCCTAGGCATTACATCAACCTCCGTCCTAGTATCGTACATGGCCAAAAGTATCACTTCACAATGGGAATAAAACGCGTCTACTTTGGTAGGATTCGTCCGCTCGCAATACCAAGCGTGTGGGGTTTCTCGACATACCACACAAACACAACGAGTGTCATCCTTACAAATTAATTCACACTATTCCAATCTAGTTTGCCGTTGTGCATGCATTATGAGCGCCTTGTACTGACCAGGGGGGGGTGGTGACCTTTGGGTGGCGGTCCACAACTAACATCTAAAGTCCCGGGTTCGCTTCCTGCTATCTCTATTTTAATGTAAAAGGAACCAAATACACCTCGCAACGACGTCATATCAGTTGCATATGGATTCAACAGCGGGCCCCACCCCGAGACAATTTAACACTAAAAATAATCAGACAAACATTTTCCTTACGAACCCTGCAAACCCCTAACAAACACACACACACAACACACCATCTATACACCACACACACACCATCACTACGGATCCTATCGAGAAATCACCCATATACCTATACCATCAAACTCCAATTGGTGATAATCCGGCGTATCTACACTACTTGAAAATGCGCGGTCGCAAGCCATAATCCACTAGCATACGCGAACTTGCAAAAATCTATCGTGGTAGCTGCACCCAATCTTTCATTTGCCTGTCCAGCTTTGCCTCGTGACTCTACACCACCACCTGGCAGATAGGGTTGCGGTCCACAACTTAAACATCTCACAATTGAGTCCCTATCTTTGCCCCTTCCATCATCCAATAGCTCTGATGTGAGTAGGAAATAAACCTCTGATCGCTCATGAGCATTGCATTAGGTATTACACGCGGCCAACACCCAGATTTTAAGCGCACTAAGCTACATCATCAGCTAGCGAGATCCAAGTGATACGCAAATGCGCAAAAGATGTCACTGCCACACTGGCTAATCGTCGGCTCTAACTGATTGGACAATTGCGCGGTCGCAAGTCCATCCACACCTAACTGTCACTTCAGAAATATCAACTTTCCATTTCTTTATTTGCCTTAGTGCCAAACTTTGACCCGTCGTAGAACCCGGTGTGGCTTTAGGGGTGGCGATCACATACGAATTCATCACAAAATGAGTCCACTTCCCAAACAATAGACCAGCTAAGCTCTAATCTAAGAGAGAATAACCCTCTCAGAAAACGAGCTTCATGGAGTGCCATTGGATTTTCAGTGCGGCTAACACCACAATTATGCTGCTAGCCATCAGAAAACCTCACTTAGCGGGGGCGAGGAGGAGCCCAACTCATGACACACACATGGGTTCGGGGGGGGGGGGGGGGGGGGGGGAGGGAGGGGTACCCGTTCGTTTCGGGGATGGCAAACGAGTCGCCGTCATATATAGATATTTCAAATCGGCCAAAGGTTTCACTTCAATGGAATCGCGGTCAAACTTTAGATTGGCGACTCGCACTCCATACCACACAAGCGTATATCTTCAAATGTCACTTGCCAAATATCTGCTTTAATTTGCCGTATGTGCCAAAGCATTCCCGGAGGTCGGAGGGGCCCGTGCTTAGGTGGCGCACCACTCAAAGCAATCCATCAATGATCACGTTTATCGATCCTGCCTATCTCTCTGAATTCTATCGAAGAAAAACTAACCTCGAAACGCGTCATAGTGCCAAATGGTAGGGTAACCAGCGGAAACTAACAAAATGGAGAAAGGGAGGACCCGCTGGCTAAAACTAA
>CALYDF020001560.1:0-142794 GCA_944474145.2 Dicrocoelium dendriticum
CATGTGGTGTGCTTCAGAAGCATAAAAAATAATTAGATTTTTATCAACAAGACATTCAGTTCCATCACTCTGCGTTAGTTGACTACAAAGGAATATGTCAAGCCGCATCTCATGTGCGACTAAAACAACCACACCATGCCATTCAAATGCAAATCGTTTTACTTATATTTTCCCTTTGGATTTCTTAGCTGAGATTTATCGGGCACCGCTGATTACAAAAGTACTTGAATATGGTTGCAGGAATGGAGAACAAGCTGCCTGTGACTGTGTGTCTTAGATAATATGCAAAATCTTTACGCATTTGGAATAACATACGGTTTGGCACAGCCTACTTCCGAAAGAGCAGCGACATATCCGTCCCACCATGGTGCTGAAAACTTATGACATAAGCAATCCATTTTCCAGTAGGAATCGGTTCGAACTGCAGTATTGGTAGATCAAAAGAAGCCACTAAATAACTATTCCACAAGTGTCGACATTATCTTCCACCAAACCCCTATACACTTGACAGGAGTTTACAGCACATGCTCGGTTTAAACAAGTGCACAAGTTCCCCTCAGCTACCTACCTAGCATAAATGATGTAAAGTCCAAAAATTCTAGACTCATCACGATAACTGAAAGTATACATATTCGATTAAAGCATTTAAAACGGGGTGGCCTACTTACCTGAACAAGTCCGCTGTGTCAGTTCGGCACGGTCCTGCGAAACAGCAACACTATGTCCCCAAGTACCATACATGTGTCTAAACAACTTCCGGTATGTTCCGCGGAACATCCCTGTTCTCCATGCCACATGTGGTCAAGCGCTAATTATTAAATTAGCGGCTATGGATCTTCGATTTCAGTACACTTTCAGTTGCTGGAGCGCATCGCCGTCGCCCATAGAGAGACAACGTCACCACCAGGGTCAAGTTGCATTGAGACTGGAGATGTGTTTTATCCGATGGTATCATTCTGCAACCACAGTTCTTTTAATGCAGACGACAAGAACTCATAGTTGACTTGAGCTCGTTTGAATTGGTGTTGCAATGTGGTCAGGCAGATTTTGACAAGTTTCAGCTTTCCATGATGTCGAAGCACTTTAGAGTTGCCATTATTTGCAAAAGGACGGAATATAACTAGGCACTTAAAATGACATTGTCTAAGGAGTGCATATATAATGATATATAGGTGGTTTTATCCTCCAGATTAAAACCAAATACATGAAACCTATATGTATGTATATATATGTCCATGAAAATGTTTTAAATACGACAGTTTCAGATAAAAGGTCAACCATTTATTCGCCTACCATTGCATTTCCTAATACTCGACTAAGCACCTAGCGTAAGCGATGGACGCAAAACCACTTGTTAATACATTTACATTTGGTGTGCGTATTCTTCTTGGGTATAAAAATCCATCGTAAGAATGAAAGCACAGCACTGGTTTAGAAGTAGTTCCATAAGCAGCGATAATGCGCTTCCAGCATATGGGTCCCAATAAGATTCCATACCGAATCAGATGAAACTAAAGATCATTCCTAAAAACCTCACAGTACCTTAGCCCCGTGATATTCCAAAATGTTCGTTGCAGGTTTCCACCTTGCGTAATCGGGTACTCTTTTATGGATTAATCAGCCCCATTCTCCAATAGCGGCAGCTTTAATTGCGAGACGCAGCCTCATTGTCCGTTTAAAACTATGACAAATCACTCTTCCACATCAAATGCTGAAACAGACCTCGCCCTTTCGGTGTGTGTATTATTGAATTATTCAAGCAGTGGTTTTAACTCACTAAATTGTTACCACAAGTTAGCTTTTGATGTGCCGCCGTACACTTGCAGCTATTCATCGGAGCTAGAAGTATGCTAGTTATGATTACCCAAGTAGACACTGCAGTGTTTAGTTAACTAATTAGGGGCACAAGCAACTTTTAACAACTGAGCAAGTGCGAATATCACGCATTAGTCTCGTAAGTTCTTCACACATTGGCCAACCAATAACCAATTCGCAAGATTTCTCCTCAGATCATGGAATCAGGTATACATGTGGATCTTAATGCCTATAAGGAGTAAGCTGTCAGCATTGACATCAGATCAGCTTTCTCTGAGAAGATTGGCTATAGCAGACTCAAATGGCGGACTCACATATTCATTTTCACGAAAACGACCAAATTTATTCCCACATACCATCAATGCGTCAAGCGATGTAGTATGCAAATTCGTGCTTTAACAACTCTACGACGTCTATTTCTAAATAACCTTTTTGGATCTGTTGGCTTGAGATACGCCAGAAACGTAGAAGATTTTATCTGCATGACGATATTGTTTGTCCTAATGGTCGATAATTTTTGTATTAATATAAGCCCAATTTTGCTTGCAACCCTTTGATACGTGATAAGGTGCCGATGGTCACTATAGTGAGACGCCAATTAGATGAAATACGAACGGATCAGAGTTCAAGGTAATGTCTTTTGCAAGCAAATTTTCAAGCTTTACTAACGTTATACTGGCCACAAACTTGGGCGATGTTGATTTAAGTCAATGTGCCAGCAAAGTAAATAAATCGTTTCTCGTCGCCATTATACCATCTTGTATGCCAACAGTGTTTTATGCGCCCAGGAATGTTGCATGCAATATTGCATTAAGCTTTCACAAACGAAACGTTAAATGGGGCCCTGGCTGCCACAAAAAAGGTGCATGTATGATAGAGTTTCATCAATGCGTTAGATTAACCCAGATGTCTCGGATTCGAACAAGTTGCCAAATAGTACGGAAACGTAGAAATAGACGATGCAGTATATGCAATGGTTGGCATTGGCTTCTGTGAAAACGCGTCCAACAACTTGGTCAATCACGATTTTCTTTAATTGGCATATAACCTTTTAGCTCTAGACTTCTTGCGATGTTACCAACCAATGTCCCATTTACTAACCAATGGAGCCAATTCAAAAAGTGTCCACTGGCCGTGAAAAAATTAATTCGCCATTTAATCGAAGCAGGAAAGAAAAGGGAAATCGGTCACCCGATATTGCTCTAAAACTCCGAGTTTGCGTCACAAAGTGATTCGGATAATCTGCTATTATAGAGACCGCGTGCATCAACAACAAGTTACCTTTATGCAGAAGTCTAAAAATTAGCATATGAAGATGAATAAGTAATAAAACGCGCTAACCTGTTCAATTACGTACAATTATTACAAGTCTCCCATGAGGCAAATTTACAGGGGACAATGACTCTGTCACATACACAGATAATTTGTTCCTCCGTTCCGCGCTTTTGGTTCTAATGTAAGCATCTCAAATAATTCGAAGTAAAATCCATAGTGTTTTAAGTCCTTAGACATGTTGTCTGTAGTTAAATGAACGCAGTTTTCCTGAACCACTAGTTACTTGTGCATGTAGACGGGAAAACGCCAATCATAATATGCTGTTAGAGGTATCGTTTTGGAAATATTCTGTCTCGTAAATAGCAGCGGAAGCAGAACGTGAAGAATGACATGACATAGTAACCCAGCCCCAATGATCACGTACTGTAAAAAGGAATTAAAATTTTTAGCAACTGAACTTCGAAAAACTCGGAATGGAGGGTGTGATGGTGTTTGCCATTCTACGCGAGCGAAACCGAAACGCAGCCGGTTGACTGGAAAGCGAGCGCATGTAGACTACGCTTTCACGCGCAGTAGGAGCACTGTGGAATTATTGTGCATTGTTGTGAGTCAAGCGGGGTTTTGATCCCGGATAAGTGTAAATGAGCTGTCTGTGCGCGACTCTGACCCTGTCACAAGTTGTGTGATTGCAGCTTATCAACCGAGCAAGTAGAGCATCCTTAATGGACACGAGATAAACGCACCTGAGTTGCCGGTACAACTTGAGCACATTTGCACCGAGCAGATAAACAGCCCAGACGTGGTGAACAAAAGAACGTATTCAGGTAAGTGTATTCTTAATTCAAACATCTGTGGGCGCACCATGAAGGTCAGTCATGTAACACCAACAAATGGCTAGCAAGAATCAATCATTAAAACTGCACTACAGCAACTGATGGTTAAAAAATCATGTACAGTATTAACCGGATGTTTACTGTTTGACACCAGTATTTGGATTGCTGCCAAGTCTGTATTTGTTTAGAAAGCCACCACGATACCGCGTGAGATTGGTAGCCTTAGTTCCTCTTCATCTGAATTAAACTGTAAGTTGTTATAGTTACTTGCCTTTAGAAACGAAAGTTCAAGGCAACTTATCGTCTTCACACAATAACCGTCCGAATATAAACACAGTGAGACTTTTCGCAGACAAATTTAAAGACATTCCAGGAACAGCCGTTATGGATAAACGTTTATCCTAAACGCATCGACTGGCAGTAAGCTTTGTGGTTCATCTTATGCGATCTGGGTAACGTATACCTTATGCAAATTGAACACTACCAGATAAATGTAGTAGATAGAGATGATTATTGGAGTAGACTTTTGGTGAATTCCCATCATTCTGTTGACAGCTGCGCATACGTTAAGATCTCACGCGCTTATGAGGTGAAGACCCTTACCACGGTAATTAACTCAGTTCATTAATTTATACATGTGCTAAAACTTAGCCAGGGTAATCATCTTGACATGAAGTTGCGTAATTATGCAGCCTCGCACCGACAACATCTGTCTCATAATCATCCAATTTGCTAGCTGCTATCATTTTCATCTAACAGTAGTTCATAAATGACACATAAATTAAAGATTCCGCTAGCGCTTACTACTAATCCGCGGAGTAGCTGTCACTCCATCTAGAATAATGATGAGATTGCTGTTGGAAGAATACAGTAATAAGGGTCTTCCATTCCCAGATTTAAGCGGGCGAACTAGACATCTGTAATTTGAACTGATGTTATAGTATGCATTTACGCACAAGCAGCCATTAGCGTCAGTGTTAACTGTTGGGACATTAAAACAGCTACATTTCGCCATTCACGGTGAAATATCTTGGAGAATTCAGACGTTAGAGCTTGTTGAATTCAGGCTATAAAAACAAACTTACACTTAAATGTAATGAACGTAAACAACATTTTATGACAATCAAATGGTCTATAAAACAAAAGCAATTCCCCAGTAGCATTTATCATCCAAGTAAGCGAGCAAGGAATAAGATATACACCTAATAAACGAACCTAAGTATTTTGACTCCTGTGTATTTATTAGCTTAGGGACGCATAGCCTATATTACAGCTGTGCATGGAGCTAACGCAAGGTGAATTTCAAAATATTATTTTTCAATTGGGCGAGTGAATGGCGAATGCGACCATAAGATTTAGCCTGTTGCGCGTTCAAAATGGGTGCCCCATTGGCTAACGGAAGCAAACAGTCATGTGTGAAAAGGTAACTGCTTCCTGAGCCGATCCGTGACTGCTACCATAAATGATTGCGACTAATTAGCCTACGTCCGCTGATGGGACACAATCCCCATCCTTTCGTGAGCAGTCCGGATGAAGTAACCGAGTCGAAACTGCAACTGGATTGTTCCTAAGCTAGTAATGCATGCTTAGAGTAATGTTGAATGTTCACGAAATGAAACTGATAAATATAGTCCATTACGGAACTGATTCTTCCAGCCAGGGTGTAACAGTAAATTTTAGCTGTCATTATCGATCAACGGATACGGTAAAATAATAGCTTTTGAAGCAGGTTAACTATGTTTGTGTATCTAACTCGTATAAACTACACCGAAAATTTTCTAACATCCAGGTGGCAAAATTTCTTCATTGCATCCAAAATTATTTGGCTTAAACCACCTTCAGATGTAGGCAATTTCCAAAAGATTCTCTGTAAAATTATCCAAGACGTAGTAGTGTAAACATCTACAAGGGAAGAGAAATTGGTCAGGGTAGGATGTAATGAGCGTGTAAACGTGATTAACTCAGTATCCATATAGAAAGGATGTGAATCCGATCTCATGAGCTAAAACAAAATGCGCAGGGTTGTGAAAAGCAAAAACAACCTAATGCCAGTTTCCCAATGAGAACTCAACTTGCCGTTTACAATGACTGATGTAAGAACCACATATTTCGATTTGATTTGCATATTCTATACAGCTTTGACATAGTTTCGATGCGCACATCAGCGAAAGGCGAGTTTTACTTGTCTAAGTTTCCATGAAAGAGACAGGCCAACATTTTACTCGCATGCTTAGGTATACCGAAGTGATCCGTCAATATTCTTAATACCAAACATTAGTTCGGCTAGCTGGCGTTGTAGAGCGAAAATGTTCGTAATTTCATACTCGTATTTGTAGCATATTTAAAGTTGATTATTTCTCCGTGTGTGTTGTTCTGCAACTGGTTATTAACATGGGTGATCATGCGGTATTCATCTAGCAATCCAAGTGTTAATGCTACATTAACTGTGAAACCGAGTCTTACAACTTACCATTCAAAAACACTGTTTATTTTGGAAAACAATAGTTGAGATTTGAGTTTCTTGTACAGAGCAATTGATGTATTTACTTATGATCACAAATAGAGAATCAGAGAAAAGGTTTCACCTATTTCCTGTTTCCGATGTGTGAAAGTTGAGCAGCGAGTGTTTGAGAAACTAGAGAATCGTGGGAAATCAGACAGCAGTTATATTTGCGTCAAAGGTACTGCTCAGGTTTTTACAATCTGTGAATTTTGGGGAATGTGTTGACATCTCATAAAAATGCACGCCGCATTGCCAGGTCATAATGCCAGTAAAAGTTGAATAGCACGAGAGTAATGCAGTTTAATGCCAGAAATCGTTTTAACGTTGATTGAGTTATTTGATCCCGTTAATTAAATCTGGTAAATAGAAAAGCGAAAGCTTTATAGCACGTGCTTCTTGAATCCGACAAATGCTGCGTGGTTCTGTTGTGTTTAATCTATTCTTGTTATTTTGCGCAGATCAGTCAGCCGCTAGACTTTGTGAGCGAAAAATACGTAAATCAAAAGAAATGAAAAGTAAGCACAATTTTCCTGTAATATTATGCTACGTTTTATACATTTATTATATTTGTACCATCCAGAACACGTAGGTTCTGGTCGCAAGTGACATGAATTACAACGCCTGCATACGAATAGCAGTAATCATTATTTAAACTGCTAATATTTAAAATACATATATGTATGGATCGTTTGTCTGACTTATCCCGATAGATCAAAGAACTTACTTGAAGGAACGTATTTCAAATGCTTTCCAGTTGTCGATTTTTCGGCTCCGCTAGTACATTTATTTTGGCATGAAGATTTATCAAAGCCTTTTTATTGCGATTTAAGTGTCAACCGTTTAATCTAGTGAAAAAGCATAAACTTAGAAAGTAATTCAGGGTTGTAAAATGTCAGCCGGAAAATGAATCTCTGTTCGTAATTTTTCTACGATAGACTAATCTCGGTCTTAGGTCCCACGTCAATGCAAAAAATTATTAAAGCGTAGGATGTACAAAAGGATCAACAGGACGTTGTACTATCACCTATTATTACCGTTCTACATTGCTTTAGCCGTACCAAGCCCAAAGGTTTTTATTTAGTCATGTTTTAGCTATATATTAAGTAATTAAAAATAAACACAGAATCTTTTTGAAATTTGTAGATTTCCGAAATCAAAATTAATGTTGTTCTACTGGAATTTTTGTTAAGTGGATGCAGGTGTGTCAACAAGCAACAAGAGAGTCTTGACAGAAGGAAGTTAGTGCATCTGATCACACGGGATCTACCAACCAATCATTAGTAACTAACATATCCTGACTCTCCACAGATTTGTTTTCGCGCACCAAGATACTTTCGTGCTACCGATTCGTCATGAAACTTGGTCGCCGTTTTCCGCGATCTGAAGCATTGTTGTAACGTGGGGGTGGGTGGATAGATTAGTAGAACCGCTTTCTGCAAGAGCACAGGGAGATGAATAATGATATCTCCCGTTAAGTACTGCATTTACTAGTACGATATTCACGGCAGGTTTTTGAATCACTTTATCAAAACCATCGCATCCAATGCATGGCGCCAACTTACTTTCAAGCATGGGAGCTGTCCGCTTGTTCGCCTTTGTGCTACTAATTTTTGGTTCAGTGGATGCTATTTTGGACAAGCTGAACTATGCTCAGTCGAAGCAAGAGCTATAGCGAGCGCTTTGAAGTTCACATCCGCCGGGTAGTTCGGTAATGCTATTAGTGTTGTCCTGAATGAGCCAGTACTGACTTCCCCTTCCCAAAATCCACGGATTTGCAGGTAAACACTAAACACAGTAATCGAGCCACAAAACCAACGATAAGCTTGTTAATTCGCTGATATTTCACTAACACGTTTGTGCTTCAGTTTGAGCAAAATGGTGCATGCTTTTCCGTGGCTTATCTACTTATCCGCCAAGCAACAACAAGCATCTATGCATGTGCATTAGAAACGTAAGCAGATTCGCCTTCCATCTGATTCAAGTAGTAAGTTTAGAACGCAATTAAACTTTTTTAAACCAGCCACCGTAAGTTTGCGTGTTCACAGTCGACATGTTAATGAGCTTTCCACTACTGATTGCCTATCGCGTGTAGGGTAAACTCTACACCTACATAAGTCCAAAACTCAAGAAGATTCTGACTTACATTGCTAGTTGGTTTAAAAAATTTGACCCTATTTCTAAGTACGGAAGCTGTTCCAGAAAAATAATTGCCACGTACGAAGAGTTTTATCGGCACGATCGCTTTGTAAGCATGACAATCCCGTGTCATCCTTGCTCACCCGTATTAGCTGTCATTATTTGTTTGATTCTCAGGCCTCCGGGAGGAATATGATAACATTTAACTGTTTCCCACGAACCTGTAACGACCCAACACATGAAAAGGGAAAAATGAGGATAATCCAATATAATCATCGTTTGCTCTTCAACAACCGGTGGTTATAACTTGAAAATTTGTCATTGGCTTTCATACAAGAACGTTTCAAACTGGAGTGAAGATATCTAGAGAAAATTAAAATCAAGGTGTTGATAACTGCCGAGTATTGGCTTGCTGGAATATAAAAATAAGTAATTGGAAATTTTTTATTGTCTGCCATTTTCGACACTATGTTTTTCGGGACAGCCTATCACACTGATTTATAACTTATTGTTTCAATACCGCTTTGCTAGGTACTTGGCGAAATTATATAGGCGAGAATGGGTTGAGTTGTCGTGCATCATTGCGGATGAGTTAACTAAGATATCATTTTTCGGTGCAATAAAATGGAATAAGTAAACTAGTGAAGCAGCAGCGAATTCGGTGTTGCCTGCCTGAAACCATTGCACTCCAGACTCGTTTCGAGGTTTTTTCCTCTCATCAGATAGAGATAGCAGGTTTCAGGCTGGTGACACCCAATTTGCTGCTGCTTCATCAGCCACGGTCCTAGTGATCGAATGGCCAAGGTTCGCTTCAATAGTAATCGCGGTCCACTTTGAGTTTATTCGTCACAATCCACCCACACAATGTGTACTTCCAATTGACTTTCCAATCTTTCATTAACCGTTTTGCCAATCTTTGCCCGTCGTGACCCGGTGGCATAGGGTTAGCGGTCACAACGAAGATCCCAATTGTCCTGGGTTTGATGCCTACTATCTCTATCTGACGAGAGGAAATAACCTCGAAACGCGCCATGGGGTGCAGTGGTTTCAGGCAAGCAACACCCAATTTGCTGCTGCTTCATCAGCTACGGTCCTAGTGATCGATTGGCCAAGGTGCATTTCAATGGGAATCGCGGTCCACTTTGAGATTGCGCGTCGCAATCCATCCACACAACGTGTACTTCCAGTTGACCTTCCAATAAGTAAACTGGTGTTTGACAATTAATGACAAATTTGCCTATATTCATACTTTTTCTCTGATCTTAAATGTGGGAGATTAAACCGGAGTATCATATTTGTAATATGCTTCCGGTCGTGGGTTCCAAGTGCTTCTGTGTCCGGGGTCTTGGTCCGTGGTTGGTATTAGACTAACGTGGCTGAAAGTTAAACAAGCTACTTTGTAGGCGGCTGGAAAACCACCTAGTGGGTGTCCGAGCTGGATGAACGTTGTGCTTGTGTCACCTCTCGTGGCTAGCTGGGCGGTACTATCACAGCTGCCGGTAGAGAACAGAGCGCAAGGCGACTAGATGAATGGTGTAAAAACACCAATAAGCGATGGTGGTTCTAACGATATGAAGACGAAATGTGAAGGTAAAAGGAAGAGGAAACTACTATAACTATATGGGCTACGCCCGATGATATTTTACCTCTGGATCTGCTATAGCGACACTCCGACGTGCTACAATTTTATTACTGTTGAACAAACGCCAAATTTGCGAAAACTGAGTTGTTGGTCATATAGGATACATGATTAATGAAGGTGCATTGGAAACTAGCTTCTGCGAGTATATATGTTTACTTAAAGCTGAACATCCCACATTGTAAACTGTGCCGACGAAGTGCCTCTGAATGTAATGAGAATCAAGAAATATGATTACCCACGGACCAACGAGGGGATTTGCAGCGTAGCTTGTAAATATCTGCAGTCGCATCAAGCAGAACGCATTTAAACCCCAAGTGATGAAGCTGGCCCATTGTACACCCACATGCGATGCGACCTGTAGGAGAGAGTAGAATCTAAGATAACCATGTGTAATTTGAGTAGCAATTTTCCACCCATTATGTCTTAACCTATTGTAATTACATCGAAATAGAAACTTTGTACTGAGAAATTGCATCAACCCATGTGTTCAGTGAATTTGCTAAGTGGCGTGAGTGCAGCTGCAGCTCACGCCCACAGGCTGTCGGCAATTGCACTGCTTGACAGCTAGCGTTCGGGTCATTTTCGATTCTCCTTCTCTGCCAAAATAAATCGATCTAATTGTTCTGATCGTTTCCCTAAGTTGTGCTTACGGCAGCAGTTTTTTATTGCAAATAACATTGTTAAATCAATGGAACACAACTGTTATATCGTCCCATCTGTCCTAATGTATATTGCGCACTTAGAGAAACCTCAGTCATACCGGCGGATGCCGTCATATATGATTTATTACGATAGTGTATGCGTTAAGTCCAGAGCAGGCAGGATGGGACAATGGTGAAAGGAGATTCAATGTCACAGGAAGTAGAGAACAAAGAATGCCTTCTACTCGTGGAAGTTTAAAAACTGCGTAGATGTAGAAGATAACATGCGCTCACTAGAACAAAGTTAACAACACATTTGCTAACCTACTGCAAAACTTCATTGTGTATGGATATGATCACTCGTGCACCCGATAATAACCGGAAGTATTTGTCATTTGCTAAGTTGTATAAAGGCTACATCAAAGTCGTGTCCAACTTCTAGTCCTTATCCTCCAACATTGTAGTTTAATTAGCTGGGTAGCTTTCGGAACGCAAAAACTCACCAGGGCAACAATGATATTGAAAACAAGGATGTCTACGGCAGATAAAGCGTTTTTACAAATGTTTCAAAGTTGCGGATAGGACTATCTAGGCAACAGCATACTCAGTGTGGGGACGCGAAACCAGTACCCTGCTTTTAAAGGATACAAACCCATGCCACTTAACAATGATTGCCTGCTAACTTGCAGCCAGGCACTTTCGAAATAAAAACCTTATGGATGTTAAAATGTTATTGTCCTGTTCCGAAAATGAAGCAATCAAAACACTGAATCTCAGTAACATTTTAAAAATAGTCAATTCACTTTGGCAACTAGTACTTGGTTCGGAAGGACTAACATTGAGACAGTGGCTGACTTCATGCTGCAGTGGCTTTCGGGACCTACAGTCAGATAAAAATTTTATTATTCTATTACATCAGTGGTCAGGAAGCATTGCATCAACAGTTGAAAATACCACGAACATTAGCGTACAGCAGAGACGAGGTCATCGTGTGACTTCCTGTCCCCATAACATTGATGTTGGAAACTGAGGGCCTCTGTTTTGATATTATATGGTTTGGATTTTATACCTATACTGTGAACGACATATACGCGATGGTAAACCAATATTACATTTCTACCGACTGAAAAATTTAGTAGGCAATCATAAAAATGAAAGCATTGGTACCACGAAGTTACTTCGGTCTCATATCAAAAATGCTAAACAAACGTACTTAACGAATTGACAAAATCCATGCCACCAACGACTATATACATTACCAATGTTAGAAATAATGTATGGATAGTTATCCCGATAAGTGGGCTGCGATTTTTAAATAATAAAATAGTATTTTAACTTGCTAGAAATGCTGCTACAACTGTATGGCCTCCTACATCCCAGGTCGGAGTACGGTAAATAGAGAGTGCAGTTTTGCCAGGCGTTCGAATGGATCTGTGTTCTGCTCAGTTCTCAACAGTGAAGCCCAGTGTCCGGCGTCACGGAGGTCATTCACTTTACACGAATATTTAGGGTGTGCATTTCACTTACCTGTCTTTGATCAATGTCAAGTCAATTCTATTCACCAAGAAGATATTGAATCAACTTATCCAGTGTGTGGGACACAAGTTAAACTGGTCGACGTTACCAAGGAAATTGGACCAAACGAATGTCACATCTGTTCTTATGCATGGCACTCGTTGGGTCTGTGGTCAGTTCAATGAGTCTGCGCTGACAAAGTTTATGCTCCCCTTCAAAACAGGGTAGAACAGCAGTAATCTGCTATTCAGAAAATTAGTACTCCAGATGTATATATTCTAAATAAATCAGAACATTTGAAAACAACCAGAAAAGAATATGAGAGCAATTAATTTATATTTGCTGCAAAATTTAAGGTGAATCCAGCTACGTTTGCTTCAGCATACCTGTGATAAAACACCACGCATTCGTGTTGTTTTCTAGTATAGTTCGAAAGGGATAGACGGTGAACAGTGTAAGAGGCAACTACGCTCGGGGCTCCAGTGATGTATAAATCCTGCGAGATCCAACCAATAAAGCAAGCCGAGATGTTAACTACTGTACGATTCAATTAGGAACCAAAATTCAACATGTGCAAACCTCGGCAGTACCCCTTCAGTTTTGAATCAACCGGTATTCACAATGTCGAAGATGAACGCAAGCTGTACTTGCTGTACTTGTATACAATACAAAGGCTATTATCCGATTACAATCTTCCTTTTATTTTGTCCGCTACTCCTTGGCTCATTGCATCGCTACGCAGCATATGGAGGGGTGGTTTCGTGCCTCTGTCAAATAGAGGGTGGGGGGGAAGCCTGCAGGTGTGCCACTCGGATCGGGAATATGCTTCTGATCTGCGGTGTGTGGGGTTTTGGACAAGGTGCACGGTGTGATCGTCAACGGTTTCCACAGTGAGAGGTAAAGTGAAACTGTGGCATTATTGTTATGAGGTCACATGAGGGATAATCAGTAAGTCTGCGTTCAGCAGATGAGGCAGGTGTCTGGTTTCGTCATCCAGAGTGAGATCCCAATGTGCGTCTTGCGAAATACATGATAGTTACCTCGGTTGCCATGGGACCATGGGACTTCAAATGAGTGGACGAATAGATGGTAGTAGTCCAGCGATAAATGGCATTATGCATCTTGCTAATTGCTTGATAAAGTTACCGCTAAAATTCCGCCCCAAATCCAAGGGGTTTTCTTCCCATTAAGCAACCGTTTTTCTTTTGCTCTGGTTCGCCATAATCCCGCTCCATCCACCATGGGCAAAATAAAAGTTACAATGGTGCACCTGCACCCCCCCCTCCCACTTCATCATGTTGAACTCACAGTGGTCCTGCCTGGAGCAGTAGATCAGAAGAGACACCTCCCGCCTGCGCACCTAATCATCAGCCCTCGGTAGCTCAGTGGTAGAGCAGCGGACCGGAAATTCGTGGGACCGGGGTTCGATTCCCCGTCGAGGCAGATTATTGCGTGAAGTTTACTCGTGACTGCTACTTTCTACGAACATTACACTACTCACAAAACCTCCACAAACAAAAAGTCAAAAACCGAAACTACCCATTCTTCCCCATCGCATATGTCTAGCAAACATGTCTTTCTTACGTATCTCTTAAATAAACCACCTTTTATCTTTACGAACACATTTCCGAAATGAGTTGTCCCATGAGGTTACGCAATCTGTGCTTACATCTAGTGGCCAATGCCCTCGTGTCAGTGTCTCAGATATAAGTAGTTTAACGTCGCCACGCTCAAACATCTTTTCGGTCGTCATCCACTTTATTCTTTATCGAACAATCGGTAAATATTCTTTGCTCCACCGCTTCCAAAATACTGTAGCTAAAACGAAGCGGTGGAGATGCATAGATTTTAATGCCACGCACAACGTGTTCACAGTCTAACCCGCACCGTACACTTTTAGAGAACAATTCCAGCTCACCGCGAACCTTGCATTATCCTTTGTCTCAGTGTCACATACCTTCTCCTAAATCAGCCGATCCGAGTGGCCTGTGTTCGTCGACTTGCCCTCTTATCGTTGCTTCCGCTAGTCCTATTCTGGCTGGGTGGGATTCATTCCAATGCCCTAGACTGACTTATTGGTTTGTTATTGCTCTGCTTGTGGTTATGCCTGAAGGCGCGGCCAAAATCGCCTCTTCACAGTCAGGACCTATCATCATTCATTCTGCGTGAACAATCTCCCACTTGCTCCGTAGAACTTGAACTGCTTTGTCTAATTTCGTCCTAAACGCTTGGAGCGTTGAGCTGAACATTTTTGAACTCGCAACATCTACCTGTCCCATAATATCAAGCACATTACAGACACCTTTGTTTACAAATGTTATTTTCAACCCATCAGTTGTGCTAAGGAAGTTACTCTCACTGCGGGAGCATAGTTCACCAGGAGCAGACAACATCCGCCCGAAGGCACTGAAGGTTGTGGCCAACAAGCTAGCTGAACCACTATCACAGTTCTTTCAAAGGTGCTTTGATGAACAACAAGTCCCCACTATGTGGAAGTGTGGCATTATAACCACTATTTTTAAAGGCGGTAGCCGTTCCGATCCTACAAACTATCGTCCAGTGACTCTCCTCCCTGTACTCGAGAAGGTGATGGAAGCAGTCGTCGCTGAGGCTTTAATGGACTACCTGGAAAAATGAAACATTTTGGTACCGGAAAAGCATGGCTACCGTCAACACCGGTCATGCACCACCAACCTACTTATTGCACGAGGTAGTTGGACGGAAGTAGCCGATGATGGGGTCGGAGTCGACGTAATCTATCTAGGCTTCTCCAAAGCTTTTGACAGCCTTGATCACCGCATCCTACTTCAGCGACTACAAGTTATGGAATCGGAGATCCTGTACTTGGTTGGATTGGCAGCTTCCCTTACCAACGAAAGCTTAAATTACGTGTTAGGGGATCACTTTCTAACCCAATTGAGGTGGAATGTGGTGTCCCACAAGGCTCAGTGCTGCGACCGCGCTTATTCCTGGTGTTTATCGACGACTTGGCAAGAGTCTTCTCCTCAAACTTCCTGCTTTTCGCCGATGACGTCAAGATTTGGCGGGCGATTAGTAACAAGCCAGATCAGGATCTGCTACAACATGACTTAGATTACATTTACGAATGGTCAAAAAGGAACAAGCTTCAATTGAACATGGCTAAGTGTAAAGTGATGCATCTGCGTCACCAGCCGGTGAGCGCTTACAAGCTTGGAGACCACACGTTGGCGAAGGTCTCTCAGGAGCGTGACCTGGGTGTATTGGTACAGGAAGATCTCGGGTGTTCACAACAAGCAGAGAAGGCGAGGAGAACCGGAAATCAACACTTCGGCCTTCTTCGCAGAGCCTTCGGTCGGTTTGAACCATCAATATTTCCCCAAATGCTTAACGCCTACGTGCGACCTCACGTGGAATATGCTATTCAGGCGTGGCAGCCGTGACAGAAACAGGATCTCGTTGCTCTCGAGACTCCTCATCGAAGGGCAGCCGAGAACGTCAGGGGCCTCTTTCATCTGCCCTATCAGCTTAGACTGAAATCTCTAAGAATGTACAGCAGTCGATATCGGCTTTTGCGAGGGGATCTCATAATGGTTTACCAGATGCCGAAGGACCCAAACCACATTTGCCGTCCGCTGCTGGAATTGAACCACAACACCAAACTAAGAGGTCAACGTCTGAAACTGACAATTCATTGTAGCCGGCTTGAATGCCATAGAAATTTCTTTTCCCTCCGTGTGTGCCAGCCTTGGAACGCCCTCCCTAATTATGTCGTCTCTGCTCCCAATCTGGCGATATTTAAAAAACGTGTTGTCGATGCATTGTCTCACTTACATTTCATTTTGTGACTTGTTAGCCAGGGGCTACAAAACGCAATCAAGCGGTGTCTTGCCAAAAGCCTAACCAATGGATTTATGGAATTATATGTTTAATACGCGAACATCTCCGCTATTCCACATAAGTCTATGGTGAGTCCATCACAACGCTTTTCCCTTTATCATGCAATTGATTTTCGCAATAATTTCCATCCTATGGGACTTGTTAAGCGATACTTTTTTACCCGTAATAAACCATTGTTCCATTGTTCCATTTGAAAGTCAATTTAATCGGTCGGAATCGTTAGCTTTCTCGCCGGCCACTGATCGCCCCTCTCCATGGGCTGTCTCTTTGTATCCTCCCTCTCGCGCAGAAGTCGAACCTGCGATCACACTGTTGGAGTTAAATAAATCCGCGGGACCAGATACCCTATCTCCAGCCAACTTCAAGTTCGAAGGATCTGCTCTTGTATATGATTTATACGAGTTACTAGTGAACCTGTGGAAGCAGAAAACTGTCCCAATCGACTGGAGGCGTTCCGTCGTAGTCCCAATTTTCAAGGGAGGCTCACGATCGGAATGCGGCAACCATAGAGGAATCAGTCTGATCTCCATCGCCTCCAAATTGCTTGCCTCTGTCATTCATCACAGAGTGACTGCCACTTGTGAAAGTCATTCATGAAGAGCAAGCTGGGTTTCGTCGTGGTCGTGGCTGCATTGACCACGTCTTCACTTTGTCTCAGTTGTTGGGGCACCGTCACACATATTGACGACGCACCATTGTCGTGTTCCTCGATATCAGAGGTGCATTCGATTCAGTGGATAGATATGCACTTTGGAACTGTCTACTCAGGAAAAGTGTACCTGAGAAATATGTAAATATTATCCGGGCGTTATATGCGCGTAGCTCAAGCAGAGTGAGGGCTTACGGCAAGCTGTCGTCGCCCTTTAATATCTCCAGCGATGTGAGACAAGGATGTCCGCTGTCACCTTTCCTCTTCAAGTTCGCTATTGACGAAGCCCTGGAAATCGCATTCGCAGGACACGACTTAGTAGGTGTGGATCTGCTCCCAGGAGAACGAATTCTTGACTTAGAGTATGCAGACGACATTGCCCTCATCTGTGACAGATCCCAGACATGCCAAGCTGCACTGGACAGGTTAGCATTGGCTGTCCCTCCGCTTTGGGCTTTGCTTTGCACCATCGAAGTGCAAAACGTTCCTACAAGATTGGCCTGGATCGCATCGTTCGCTGACCCTTGGTGGGATCAGCTAGAAGTCGTTCAAAAATTCACCCATCTGGGAAGTTGTATCAGCGCTCGTGGGATTGGAGATGAGATCACGAACCGTATAGCAAAAGCTCGAAACGCTTTTGCTAACCTTCACCACTTATGGCGGCGGCGCGACATCACTCTTGCCCTGAAGGGTAGAGAGTACAATGCAGCCGTTTGTTGGTGAAATGTGATCCCTTGGATCAGCGGACATAAAGAAGCTGGTAACGTTCGACCACCGGTGCCTTCGCAATTTAGCTCACATCTGGTGGGAACACCGCGTGAGCAACGAGCTTGTTCGACGCCTTGATTACGGCACAGCAAAAGGGAATGAACCGCTCAGGACCGTTATTTTACGCACCAGGATCCGATGGCTTGGCCACGTGTTTCGCATGCCAGCCCACCGACCCCCGCGACGTGAGTCGTTTGTGCGCCGGGAGTGTGGATGGAAGAAGAGGAGGGGCGACCAAGCGGTGACTTGGTCGAGAGGAATGAAGGCCCTCACTTCTGAGCTGGCCTCGGTTGGAACGTCTCGGCTCCCTGGTTGGGGTCCGAAAACGATGAACCCGTTTGGCTGGATACACTTGTTGATATGGCTAGAAGCCGACGTCAGTGGCGTTCGTGCTGTGAGTTTCTTTGTCCCACCCCATCCCTCTTAGCCTCCTCTCCAACCACAATCTCATTACTTAGCGTTTTATACTTTGACGTAGTAAAATATTTTTTCTGCTGCATAGTAGCAAGCAGATAGCCTACCGGAATGATGACCATCCGTTACAGGTAGCTCAGCTGGCTTGCACCTATTGCAGTTTATTCCTTTTTTTAGATGTTGCGGCACAGTGGCTGAGGTGTTTCCCACCTTTAGCTAACGTGTATTATCAACATAATCAAGGTTATCATTTGCACTCACCTCATGTAGAAGGTCCCCTTGTATTAGGGTAAAATATGAAGCAGCATCTAGCAAATGACATATTTCAGCTGCTCTTCTCTGACCATCCAAACGCACAGGCATAGGACATAGAGATACTTCGCCGGGTATAGTACCACGACCCTGCAAATACTTGTATCATTATGTGAAGAAGTAAGAGATTTGTCTAGATGCAGTAACGAAGGATGCAGCGCCCTAAAATTGCGCAGGCAGCATTGTATGAAGTTTCGACCACTTCCATATCGGTTGTAACTTGTTGGATCATGTTCGCCATTGAAAACAATCTAGACCGATCCTTTAGTTTTCTCCGGAATAGTAAATAAATTAATAAACTTTTATTCTCGAATAAGCGATGGACGTCTGCACAGGCATGATTATGGTAAGAATGCAACAGTTGATGAAGAGCATTATCGTAGGAGTGTCATATAGGTTGATACATGAATGTATTTATGCGTGCGTGTAGGCGTTTGTAGCTGTGTTGCTTATCTTCGTAAAAATTTTGCTACTTTTGGTTTGGTCTGAACGTGTCGTCAATGCTAAATTGATGTTTGACGTCCCCGTGGATTTACAATGATCGTAAGGATGAGCAGTATGTTGCTGGTCTACCATGCTTCGCCATTATAAAGAAAGGGACAGTGACTATTTGGTGGCGATTCACAACCGCCATGTCACGGTGCTGTTAAACGGGCAATTGTTACTTAATATAGGGAGAACATTTACCAAGCGAAAACTCACCACCTCCTGGAACACCGCTCGCCGAACTGTTTGCTGGAACGTGATAATCCCGAGCCACCCAGCGGTCACCACCGGGAGGTTGTTCGGCTAGCCAGCCACCGAGAGGTTGACAATTCTTTCTTTGGCAGTTAATCGCGACGGTTGTGCGGCCGTCTGGTTTTGCAGCACACTTGCGGTTACTATCTGACAGGACCTGATACGTGCTATCCTAGTTTCAATGGCAATAATGTTCGCCAAATCCATAAATCTCAGCTCCCGTTATTCTCGCACGATGGAGTCAGTCACCCTTTCCATTGAGGTTGCAAAGCACCAAGCAAAATGCGGGCAACCTGTTCAACGTTAGCTATGGAATCCAAATCGTCTATGAAATCCATTTGAGATAGAGTTACATAGCAGGTTTCCACGTTCAGCATCAATTGCGGTAATGCCTCACAGTTATCCATAAGAGGCTTCAGACCAGTAAGTAAACCAACTACCAACGACTAGGCAGCTACATGACCTTGAGCAAAGAGGTAGCGAAGAATGCAACAAGCCCTCTGGTCAGCTTGCTCAGGTTGGAGCGTCGTGCACGCGCAAATTGCCTCCTTAGCACTTTCTCTATAGTAACCGCTGTCCGCTGTCACTCATGCGGCTCTCAAACAATTTAAACTCATTGTTTTACCTGACTACGATGGAAACATCCTAACGCAACCCTCTGTAGATCTAATGACAGATAACAAGTTCCAAGTTAGGGGGGATGCAACCTAAGAGTAAATGCAAGAGTAGCAACCTATCGGCAATACTCCATAAACTGAATCGTCTGTCCCTTGCTGACTTTAGGCACTTTACTTTAGGTAGTAAGATGTTCTTAAGCTTCGCAGCTTTAAAAGCAGCAAGTTATCTAACAGAATCCTAAGTCAGAGAAATCTTAGTTAGTATGCGATCCGAAACAAGAAATACTGTCATCAACAACAGGACAATATTCAACGTTCCGGGGATACAATCACGGTCAATTCAACATTCGTACAGATCGCTTTCTTGATTGCAGTGTATATTCAAAAATGGGGATGCCTTCAAACAAAAGAGTATGTTGAACACTGTAAGTGTCAAAAGGTCGTAGGATAGCTGGACAACTTGTAGGACACCGACCAGTGACCTCCAACAGTTTTAATAAATGACAAAATCCGGAACTGGACTACTCATAGGGCACGGACTGGCCATCTCCAAGAATGTTTTAATAAGTGACAAAAACCGGAACTGGTATGCGAACACCGGAAAAGCTAGAAACCCCAGTCAGAGTTGTACGACGGTGCTATATACGAAAAATAAAATAAGCGCAACGTACTTCAAAAACATCTCAACCAATTGGCTGCACACAATTACCGGGTACGACAATACGCAACGATCCGGTTGTACAAGATAGCACAATAAATTGGCACTATAGCCCACTTACCAAGAAATAAAGGTGGGTCTCACCAACGAAGCGAAAAGGAAATCAATGTCATGCGTCAAATTGCATAAGGCTAAATCCGCAGTACGTGGAGAACACAGATTTGGCCTGACCTAAAACGAAGGCAAGATGCTGGCGAAGTAACACATGATGTATCAGACGTCAGCAGATGTGTTGGTCATCGGACAAATGGGAAACGTGAGCCATGAGATCAGTGCGATGACTGGACACTGAGCAAGAGACTGTGAGATGTAGCAACATACGTGTAGGTTGCAGCAATTAAAATTGCGAAACTCAAAATGGGAAGTTGGGGGTCTCTGGTGAAGTTGAGCCAATTGAGAATTCGGGCCACAAAACCACAAATATGTGTGAGATGGCAACATGTCCGTAACTGAAATTGTGCTTTTGACAAGGGGCACTGGAAGTTTGTGGCAATATGATTGAGCCGGGTGAGATAGATGCAAATGAACTAAATGTTAAGTGTAATTATCTCCATAAATAACAGCCTCTTCCATCGCTAACGACGGTGCCGCAGTTATGGGATTCTTCCTTTGAACCCGTCAAACTCACTCTAGCGCTGTCTAATATGAGACGAAAATGCACATGCATCCAATCATATGCTCCTTTCAGGCTCTTCAAGCTATCCGCTTGCTTTGTCACGTAAATCTGCCTGGTCGTTCTGATTACATAATTTTCAGCACATCCTTCTGTTTTCCGTGATCAGTCACATTTGTGAAGCCGAAGAACCCATACTCCCTTCCGCTCCGAGTGGTCTTTGCTACCCAAATATTCTCCGTATGCTGTTGTTTGCCTTGCTTAACTTTCGCCTTTTTCTTCATGGTGTCCGCATTGTTGCACTCGCTTCATTCTGATTATCTTCCCTCCAGTAGTAAATTCATGAGAGCTTTCTCGCTGCTTCGTGGTCACTACCCGATATGAGTAGAACTCACACTTCCTCGTTTATTGATAGCACAGGTAGCGCTCGAGTACGGCAGCCTTAATAGATTTTTAAGAACTATCATCTTTTATATTGAACTGCTTTGCAGTTGCTCATGTAACAGTGAGACCGGATGCAAACCTTCATGTCCTTCTACTGCGCAGACGTTTCACTGAGCTCGGACCGATGTTTGATGAGGGTGTGTCGCGAATCTCCAACAGCATCAGTTACGGGTACTCATGGGTGACCCTAACCTTCAACAAAATCCTCTTGGCTTGTTTTGACTGTCGCCTCAGATTTTCCGTTCGAGATGCTGTGAAACGGGTTGGCTGGTCGATACAAATACATTCACCTATTTGCAAACTTCCGAAACATAACATTCGTAAACTGTGGGCCATTATTGGAGACCAGTTCTTCCTGTCTTCCGGTTTTTGCAAACTGGCATCTAACATTTTGTTGACTGTTTGCTTGATGATAACGGTAAGTGGATCGACTTCGAGCTACTCGCTGTAGTAGTCCAGTGTGATTAAATCGTCTTGCCCGTTGTTACAGGACGAGTACACTGCTACTCCTTGCCATGGTCTATCTGGAAGCTCAAGAGGCATATTTGGTCTCCTTCTTTGACGAGCAGCATGGGACCAGCAGGCAGAGAGGTTGACATTTTATCTCCTAGTTGTCCTGATATGCCGGGCCAGAACATCAATTCGCGTGCTCTGCTAATGTTTTACTTTAACACCCGAGTAAATTCGAGGGGTATGTCCCAGCATTTTTTTGCGAAGCGACCGTGGGATCAAAATTCGTTGAGGGACAGCATTAGTTCATTCGGGCGTTTGCATTTTCTATGCGTCCTTCTTCCCAAAATCATGTCTTGGAAGACCATCCACATCGCGTCTGTCTCGATATGACTCCTTATTACTTTCAGGCGTTTCCTTAAGATCCACCAGCTTTACTTCCTAGGCTTCTTTATGAAGCTTTTCGACCATCGGAAGGTAATCGATCGATCGAGCATTTCCGATGAAGATCTGCGTCCCTAGAGTTTGTAAAAGATCCAGGTCGTATTTTCGCAGCTGAATAAGCCTACGTTTTAGATATCGACGACACAATGCCATGGTTCATGGGCTATGGACGCAAGTGTTTTGTGCAGATTCTACATGCCAGTTTTCCAAAGCTTTACACCTTAAATCACTCCATTGCGGAGAAAACAGCGAGCGTCATCTTCTCGATCTGCGTGTACAGCTGCTCCGTCACTGTCAGCTCCCATGGACAGAAATCTAAGGATTTAACATCATGCTTGGGAATGGCACCCATTCTGCTCTGGCTGCTGTTCCATTGTATTTCTAAAATCAGAGCTGTATCGAAGTAGCCGAATACTGAAGCAGGGCTGTTTGAGTGCACTCTACGTAAAGCTTCACGCAATGGCTGGAATTAAGCACTAAAAGTAAATCACCGTTGTTTGTTGTAACAAATGCAACTTGACCAGCCCAATCTGTCGGGTGGACAATTTACATAATTCTCTCGCGAACTTATCGGGTAAAGTAAACGGAACCCTTCTAGCTGGTAGCGCAGTTGGTCGTAGTCAAAGTTCCGAGAGCGTGACCTTGAGCGCACTGGCGTGTTAAGCGCTCACTTGTGCAATCGTAGTTTTTCACTGTGGATCAGCGGCATTTTTTCGGGCACCCTTTGATCTATAGTTATTCGTCTCGCCTTTAAACGCTCCATCTTGTAATGCCACTTTCTCGAGTACAATCCGTTGCATACTACATGTACCCTGAATTCCAAATTCCGTGCAATGTTTCTTCGATATTCAAGCATCAGATGTTGCGCAACGCCAACCATCTGAGACGCCGTTTGGTCTCACTCGATATTCCATTTCAAAGGCATTCGAATAACAATCGCTCGTTAAAATCCAACACTGCTTGGAGCAGGTACACGCCTCAAGGCAAATTCGCCTGGTGCGATCCATAGGCCTAACAAAATTCCCAATAACACCCTCGCGTAATCGGCCTCACTTTACTGTGTGTCACAGTCCACGTATAGATTTAGAGTCCCAATCCCTTTAGAAAATGCGTGCTTCAAAATGATCTCGCAAACGGTTACTTGGGATTCTTACTTGTCTCTGTTAACTCGGAAAGCTGTTAATCTCGGAAAGCTACTTTGCCTTCAGTTCGCTGTAAGATACTTATCACCGTTTGCAATGATTCGGAATACCTGTAGCTCGGGTTCGTAATTAACGTTTTGAATCGTTCTCCGAGCTGAGTAATTACTCAGCTCGGAGAACGATTCAAAACGTTACTTATCACCGTATTTCAACGGAGCATTCGATGGCACCTCTGTAGTTAGCAGAAGCAGATAACTATAAAGTGATCGAAAAGCCGAAGCGTGGTGGATTAACAGGGCACGTGGGTCAGTTAGTACATTACCTTGAGATGGATGGTGTCTGTCACTGCAGCAGTGGCGTAGTAATTGGTTTTGCCGACCAGGGGCGGGCGTGAAATTGCCGTCCCTGGCAGTTGTGAATAGGTAAACTCCACAATTGCAAATCGCCATTTAATATTTCTTTTCAGATAATAATAGGGATCACATTTTAGAGTGTTGGCGTAAATGCAGGTATATGTGTTTTTATCACTTCCTTTCCATAATTTGCAGAGACACTTTCGTATATTAGTTCCGGCATTATGATTGCTAGCTCTTACGAACTTCAGCCCATTGGCAAGTTCCTTTGTATGGGAGAACTGCCCATCCGTGATTCTTATTTGGTCGGTTGCTGATTGAATGCAGTTCTTTATACGTGTGCGTTTTGGAGTGCGCTCCAAAAACAGGAGGCACTAAGAATTCGAGTAAGAATGATAAGCAGCAGATTTCCTAAAGCGATATTTCTGTGTATAGCACAACACTTCAGAAGGTCTATTAATTTGTTTTTTGTCTGAAGCTTACACAAACTGTTGCAATCTTCTTTCTGCAAGTAATTGTTATGTTCGATAGCTTTCTCAACTTCGCTAAGCGGATAACTTTAGTTATGCTCAAGGAGATTATATAGCGTGAGAAAAGCAAGCTTGTTTACGGGGTCGTGAATTTTTAAAATCTATGGCATTTTATCAGTCACATTATTTATTAGTAGCAGTATCTCTCGTTTTAACGTAGCATTAATTCACATCGGAGTATCAAGCGATGTTTCTCCGTCCATTCATTTCTATTGGCGCATACGACGCTTCGTGCTTATCCAAAAGTCGGCGTAGGGTTTTCTGGATTTATCCATTGTAATGTTCCTCATGTTTCCTCTCTTCTGAAGAAGCCAAATTCTTAACATGGTAAGACTGACAGAGCTTTGTTGTAGAGCAAGCCGTTTTGTTGTTACTCAGCCGTGCATCCTTGATTTATATGAGTACAGATCTCCAAGGGCTTAGAAACAAAGTAAACGAAATCAACAATACCGAGTTTAGACATAAGTATGTACCTGATCCTGTGGCTGCGTCTTATCCACATTCTGAACAATTTTTCAAATTCAAGATTTCCGAGTAGTTCTTCACCACAACATTTGTAGCACCTGCTGGACTAACCCATCTAGATTTCGCAACAACTTGATACTTACTCCGGTGATTTGAATCAAGGCTTTCCAGCTATGTTTAAATGAAAAGGATGAGAATATACTGTCCAAAGTACAAAAGAGTAACAGAATAAACCATCGAGAATCCGCATGAACACAAGCCAGATTCAGAGAATAGTTTGTGCATGGCACAAATGTAGCTTGGGGTTGATTTTACAGATTGCACAACCGATTGCTAGCCCGCCGTAGCAGCAGTATTGTCAAATGCCTGTTCAAAGAACGCATCAATCTGAATTCAATCATTCTTCTTTGTTATGAATTCCATTCGGTTGTGCGACGCTGTGACGATCCGGTATCAACTCTGCTATTAGGACAAACGAATCTGTTTTAGAACTATATCCACGCACGACAAAATCCGATGTTTTGCACGACTCGTGACTTGCGCAACACGGTTACTACGCGCAAGTTGAACGGCCTGCTAGACCGAAGGCAATTTCACACGCGACTACTCGAACCCGAAAGAGACAAGACAGAAGACAGACTTTTCGCTAAAGGCACTTGTACCGACCAGGCTAAAGGCGATTACAGCAAATTCCGGCCTTGATTATATACTGTGATTGCGAAATATGTGAATTTTCACGTAGTATGGTTTGCGTAAGCAAGTGAATTGGCACTATGTGAATATGCCAACGGATTATGTTCAAAAGTGTATGTTATTAGATGTGGAGGCTAGATTGGAAAATGATTGTTTCCTAGATAAAAAGGCTGAATGTTTCATGGTTGCGGATGTTGGCCGGAAACAGGAGGGTTTCTTCGGTACAAAGGTTGGTCGAAAAGTGAATGTCTCACGAGTTGGAAGACAGATCGAAACATGTGAACTTGTCTGAATGCGAGTTGCATTGCCTTCCGTGGTTTCAGTTTGCGATCTTGTAGGGAGATTTGCTACATGAATACAAGCCAGATTCAGGAAATAGTTTGTACACGACAGCAATGTAACTTTGGTTTGATTTCGCTGATGTCGCTGCACACCCGATTGGTAGCCCGCCATAACAGCAGCATTGTCAAATGTTTGGGCAAGGCAGCCAGCAACCTGAACTCAATCATTCTCCGCTTTTCTTAAAATCTATCAAGAAATTTCGCTACTCTTTTACTGTTGGTGTCAATGAAGCTGAGTATCCACTCCTCTGACGTCACTTTATTTTCGCTCTTCTAATTTTGGTCGGATTCATCAGAAGTGCTTTCAGATAGTTAGTAAACATACTTTCTTTCCTTGACAAGATCTACGACGTTCTTTCTCACCCGTCCTACCAAAATGCTCACCTACGGATTTTGAACGTGTGGCGACAAAGAAACATTGTCCATTTTCCTTCCCGGCTGAATTGTCACCAAAGCGTCGCGAAGAACTTGTTCATTGATCAACTGATGTATAAATTCTCAAAATTCCCTATATTTTCCTGACCTCCATTGTCTTCCTGGATGTCTTCACGGTGACCACATAATATCAGATTTGCCTTGACGAGGAACCTGACGATATCAAGCATTCTAGCTTGAACTTTACTCCAGCTCATTTCTCTAAGTGCTAGCTACCTATTTTATTAACTGCCTTTCCTTCAACTAGAGAGATCGCTGGCTCCTTGAGGTTGTGGAGTGACAGAGCAAGCAATTCACTGGATCCGCGTTCAGATGCTTTTGGGTTTAGTGTTAAACCAGGTTCTGAAACCCTCATCAGTCGGAAAAATAGACTATCCCTTTGAAAACATTTTACAGCCGAAACAAAATATGGCTGCTTTTGAAGGGGAATACACAATCCGTTTTCACATCATTTGTTTACCGTTTCGCAAATCCCGAAAAAAAGCAATTCGTCGTTAGCTTCTTAGAGCCAGCTTTTGTATTCGTTCCAGGTAGAATCACTTGTTGAATTCATGATCAACGTGCTGCACAACAGTAAATCCGAACCGGATTATCATAGCGAGATTTTCATGGTCAAGCTTAACAGGCAACTGACAGACATCTGTAAAATCGGTGGATGTGCGTGTTATCGTGCCAAATTATGGCCCCATTTTCAATTCTTCAACTTCGCGCGCATCTTCTGCATCAACATTACAAACATCTCCCGCTGCATCTATGCTGTCATTGTCACTTTCTGTTGCTCGGATATCAAGGTTAGCATCAATTTTATCTTCGGTCTCACTACGATTATCATCCTTCATTTTTCCTTCAGTCATGGTGGTAATTTCGATGAATTTACATGGCAATGAACAACTATCTGTACTAAAATTGCCACCGCTTGTCACTTGTAGCCCAGGGCGGACCGCCCCCACCTTTCCTATGCTACTCCTCTGCGCTGCAGATTGGTTAGATCAGTTCATTCAGGAGCATGAGTGCGAAAGCCTTCTCATTATAACGGATTTCAAGGGAATATTTTCCTCTATCTTGTTTTCTACTAACGGCGACACCTGAGCCTAATAAGTTGCATGTTCTTCTGAAAGTGAATCGTTTATTCCTATCTGTTAGTGATAAAATACCGTCACATCCAAATGAAATTTGGATGGGCACGTAAATTTGCGTCAACACTTCAAGTCAAGTCAAGTTAAAATAAGCTTTAGGAACACCAATTGGTTAATTTTCAGTATAGGCATAGGCAAAGAACGGCTTCAGGTTAGCTGAGATGGAACGGGCAAGTTTCATTACATTGCTCAGAAGAGCTCAAGGTTCGTAAGTCCCGATATCGTTAAAATGTGCCACCCCGAAAAGCAGGCAACTGTTTAACTAACTTTTAGCTCTCTTAGTTATAATTCTATTTGCCTCAAGATCGAAAAAATGGAGTACAACTCCAATTTACTGCGAGCCTAACTTTGGATGTGAGCGTTAATCTCAAAGAGTAGGACATGGAATTTTCTTACGCCGCCTGGGTATCATCAGCGGACTAAATAAACCCGGTAAACTTTCATCCGTTTCCTCAATGGTTGAAAAACGTTTGTGCCAGATATTAGGATCGGACAATGCATCCTTGACGAGTTCGAGTTAAATGGCTCTTGATTAACTGACCTACTTGGCAAATATCACGCAAAGGTATTCCTGAAATGAGTATCGTACATATTCTACCTGCTATATATTGGCTAGACCAAATATCGAGTGCAGTCTGCCTTTCACGGACCTTGTGCACTTCTCCATGTTACGAGAAAATAATACATGCAGTTGTGTATCAAAAAGCACAGCGGCAACACACCATAACGCGGCTTTACAAAAAAATGTTCGCTAGTCAACCTCAGGAACCACTAAATCACTCATGACGAGTTATCCTGTTGATTGAATGAACAGGAGTAGAGTGGCAAATAGCGTTTGCTGCAAATTTATGGTTTCGGTGTATCAGCACCACCAGAATTATCATGGAAGAAATAAACGTAAGTATAAATAGAGCAGCTACAGTTTTAGCTGGGCAGTAGAACAGGTGATTTCATAATGGGTCGAGACCCTGCAGGTGCACAAATCGAATTTTCGCTCTCGACTGTCACAGGCTTGATCGGATAGCACTAAGGCGTCGCCATGTCCCGGCGAGTGCAAAAAAATCCTCCGAATAGAAGCGAATGATAGGCACTCCATACTCGAATAGTATGTTCCTTATGATGTGCAAAGTAAATGAGGACTTCCTAAAATAATAAAAGCTTACTCTTAATTTTGCATGAGGCAGAACTAAAAGGAGTGATCAGTTATTAATATTTGTCAGGAATGTTTCTATCACTGTGTGATCAGTAGCGGGTACAATCGTAGGAAATGCACACTACACTGAACAATTGCACGTCATTCTAATAAATTTTATATATTGTGGTACATTTTTAAGCTTACGTATACGTCTTGTTCCCACAACTTTACTATCATCATGGTAATAAGTTCTTACGTCCAAGTCATTTACTGTGGTCCAGTATATTTTACTTCCCGTAGCATTTTATTGCTAGTTTCTGCGGAATAAACAGTAGACGCAGACAATGGCGCTGTTGAATATGCTTTAATGAGATGCAACTGAATTCCTTATGGGACTCGGAAATGGCTTTGTTGGACAGTAGGTACGGATAGCTATCTGTTTCAATAACGGAATCTTTGACTCGGTTTTCATGAAATTTCCTTTCAGGTATTTTCTACGTGCTTGGAAATCAGAATTAGATAATCGCATTTAGGAGTGCGATGTTCAAGTGTTGTTGCTGACAGAGACACGGTGTGGGAACGTTCAATTGTAGAGTTGTGATCCCTGCTGAACCATTGATGGAATGGTTGACGGTAGATGCGTATGAAATGAATTGAGAACTTGCTGGCTGTGAACATGAGCTGGGGTGGCTTGAACGAATGTTATGACATTTTGAATAGCTATGGATGTATTCAGGTAATAAGTAGACACGCGGTAATTTGAGCATTCAGGGTAAAACATCTTTAGAGTTTTACTATTGTTTTGGTTGGTCTTGAGCTTGGATTAAACAGCATCGAGCACAGCGAACGCAATAACTTTGGTTGCTGAGTACAACTTAGTTTCAATCGGAACTTTAACAATGCTATATTCCTGATTGAGATTAACAGGTGTGTAATCCACGGACGAATTGGGCGTTGCAGATAAGTCATTGATGGATAAATTTCCCATATTTCTATGCACCGGATAATTGTCGAACAAACACGGGATCCGCGTTAATTCCCTTATGATTATTTTCATATCTCAGTTGGGGAAGAATGATAGAGTGTAAGGTCGTGCGCTATCAGAACGGGCTACGTCAGTTGCAAGTGTATCGATGGCCGATCACTCGAAAACTCGTTAAACGAAGACCTGATTTATCTGGGAGGCACCTAATATTTTAAGGCTAGGATGAGCTTTACTTAGTGCATCTAACTTCTTGTTTGTAACGTTTTGGTTATAAATGTGGCAACTTAGTGAAAGCCAATATATTGTAGGACAAACTGCGTTAAATAGTCTTAAGTGTTTTAACACTGTGACTTGATATCTCTTAGATCTCACTTATTATTTTTTACCGGCCTCACAATATCGTCATTTTGAGCTTATACTTTTCCATCATTTAGCAAATGCTCCCTAGTTCACGTGCATGGCTTATAGACAACACATCTCGCCACCTGTTTCCTATTTTTACTCCCAGGTTACCGTTTTACAACATCCTCAACAAATTGGGTTTCCACTATATTACAGGCTACTGTGATGACTTAATTCTCTAGCTATAATCCGGCCAACTCCAACCGCTATTCGTAGTGCGTAACTGTCTTGGTGATGTTCTGTTACACCACGCCTCATTCGGTTGAGCTTTCATCCTGAATGCGTCGGGAGATATTTACACTTTGCTTACTCTCGCCCACTTCATATCCATATATCTATTTGAAAACTACTGTATGGTATTACGACATACCGATAGTAAGCAGCAGCACCTAATAACTCTTTATCTAACTGCACAATAACTGAAACATCTATGTCCATTTTCAAGTAAGCACAAGTCAGGCCAAGTGTGCGCTTATATGCATCCAGGACAAGTGAATTTGCAGTCGTAACACACATGCTACCGACATGGCGAAATTGTAAATCAAGCTATCCATCTAACACCCAACAACTGGCTACTTTTACCTGTCGGTACCTAAGTAAGAGCACTTATGTCTAGTAGAGCTATCTGCCATCATGCAGGTATGCGTTGTTCTGTACTTTAGTTTGATAAATCAGACATATGTTCATTTGCACCGTTCACTGTGAAGTGGATGGATATTGTTGGAACGTTTTTTGCAAGCAAGTATTGTGCATAAATATGTAAAAGCTATGCAACGTGTGTAAATGCGATTAATTAAACCAAGTTTTCCTTCGAATGTCACTGCAACGAGACGATTGCTAAAACGACCTGTCAAGTGGCTTAACATGCTTTCACTGTAATCCCGGAAAATTTACAGGAGTGCATTAAGTTTGGTGTGGCCGAAGCTTAGTAGTGATGCGCTTTAGAATCAAATTGTATGATACTTAGGATGATTGCAGCCGACAGACGCAAATCGAAAGTTGTCATACTGTGGTAAATGTTTCTTTCAGACGGAGTGGGCAAATTAAATCATGGCTCAATGAGACTCCAAGATATGATGATGAAGTAAAGAAGCTTGAACTTTAACCATTTATATAAGGTTTGGAAAAGTCCGTTGCAATCCCTGGTAACGAGCAGCTTCCTAACATAAAACACAATGATGTCATTACATTTGGGTGTGTGCATCATCAAGCAGTATTTTAACTTTGCAGTTAAGAAGAAGAGGCTAAAGCTATGATATTTGCGTCGATAAATATGTTATCAGCCTATGTTAACAAATTGTTTTCTTATGAGACAAGCATTAAGCAACAGAGGGTAGAATACATGAAGGACACTGGAAGTTAAGTGGCGGAAAGCTTTCTCTACCAAACTAGGTGACCTGAGTGCGTTTAATTAACTAATTTTTCAGCAAGATGGCTAGGAACATGTAACAACAATTAACGTCTTAGCTAGTCAACTTGTTTGCCTTAGTCGAGGAGCAGAAATGTGTGGATTTGTTCTTACCGTCTAGCGATGAAAACAAGGAATGCACTAGACAAGCTAATGCGTCCTGTATTGATCTTGAATTTCTGTAAGGAAACTGCGATGAGCATTCTAAACGGTTTCGTACCAGAATTTTTTCAAGAATAGTTTTTCCTGAGTTCTTTAGAGCCGCTGAAGTGCATGCAACAGACAGATATGTTACTGTCCTATTCTTCGGTACTGGCGTTAAACCAGCGATACTCCAACAATTAGCGATATTCTTTTCTTGATACAAATTGTAAACAACTCAGCCAAAGCATGGGGTAGGGAATCCGCGCGATGCTTGAGGACGACAGGAGGCAACCTGTCAGCTGCGCATGCTTTGCCCAAGTGCAGCTGAATTAGATCCTTCGCAGTGATACAACGTTGTCCGGAGGTCATTGGATCGGTACAGATGATGGGTCAGTAAATGAGCCACCGCCATTGCAATAAATTGTGTATCCGTTCTTATAGGTCCACCACATAGGTTGTACCACGAAGGGTGACTCCCTTTAAGTTGTTTCACCATCCGCCATATCTCATGGCAGCTGGTGTTTCCCAAAATGGTCTGGACATGGACATGATTAAGGTGGCGCGTTTCTTACCTAATTAGAGCAGAAAGAGACTTCACTAAAGCAAGGTATTTGTTTTGCTAGCTCTCTCTATAGGTCTAAGACGCAGATTTAGGTGCAGTGAAGGAATTTGCTTAGTACAGGATAAAACTTTTTATCGTTTAACAAGGCTCATAACAGAAGTTTAGATAACTTGTCACTTGGTCAAGGAGGTAGTTAACCATATGCTGTAAAACCAACTAAACTCTGTGTGAGCAAACATTTCTATGGGTCGCGTTATATTCAAAAGAAGTGATCGTCTTCATTTTCATCTACGATGCTCGCAGCGAGCGGCATCTTTATAGTTTGTCCTACTGCGGATAACTGGGATATATTGTATATAGATTGAGCTACCAAGCAGAAGAGCAAATAAAACTGTCAATGGTTACCATAGCGTCCTCATCATCTTTATGGAGTGATGTATCCTGACACATAATGATTCCAGTTTGCGCGTGATTATGGCGGTTAACAACGAGTTTGGCGCCCTCCATCTTCCCGCATGCAAACCGCCATTATTGATAAGAAACATGGGTGTGCTCCTATTTTCCAACTTTCGATGAATGACCCTATAGCCTACACAATGTGCAGTTTTCTAAAGTTATTGCGCTATTGTAGATTTTGCTCTTTTTATTCCTAACAGCTTGATTATGCTCCTTAACTCGTGTGGAAACATATGGAAAATTTCAAAACATCATGGGTGTAGAATAACATGGAACTGCTTATAGAAATACTGTAGGTGAGTAAGAGAGTAGGCCCTTAAAATGTTACGTCAAATGTGTGTATGTCAGTAGATCGTTAAAAGAGGAAAATTAGGGCAGGGCCGAATCTAAAAACCCTAGCAGGCATCGATAGAATCTGGCGCCTCGAGCTAGACATCCTCGAGTATGAGCAACACCACCCAGTTCATCTGCTGCGGACACGTTCTTCACATCTATGCTGAAAACAACTAAAGCGGATGCCCCAGTACCTTCGGATATCGTATGGAAAAATCGGGAATTTTGCAAAATCCTGTTTAACAAAACCGATGACGTCCCCATGGAAGCGTTCAGGCAAGTGATCATTACCCTCAATGGTAGTGCAACAAATTCGGTAAAGGTTGAGCGGCTAAACGGCCGACTCTGAAAATTCCCAGCCCTAATCAATCTGATTGCCAAGGAATAAGCACATTTGCACGCTCTTATAGGAACTTGTACAAAATTAAACAATGGTACTAAGCTGCAACAGTTGTATTCCTGACCAATGAGGCTGAACTGAAGCGGGTGCCTACCAATCTTTTATACCGCGAATCAGGTTGGTAAAATTTCATAACAATCAAAGTCGGCCTTATATACCCCCAGCTCACTGACGACAAGTGCGTAGGCGCGGACACAAAATTGTGTCCAATAAACAACGGTGGCACCCAGAGCCAATTGGCCCCGCACAAGAACAACGCCTATAAGCTTCCCCGAGGCGGCTATAAAACTCTTACCTACCCTGAAGTGGCGAATGTCGGGATGCCATTTCAATAAGCTTCCGGATGAAGCAATAGGCAGTGCAGCATCTTGATTATTAACATTCCCGACGCTATCTCGGTGGACGCATTTAATTGGACAATCATTGCAGCCAATGGTCTAGCAGCAAATTTAGCAGGGGTTGCGCGTCTTAACGAACGAATCAGCAAATTTGCAACTCCGATCACAAGTAGTGTTAAGGATGAAGCAGAGTTGATCACTGTTTTGACAAACTGCGATTAGCTACGCAATGCAACCATGGTTGATCAGCTGTATCGCACGTGCCAAGACCCGGTGTACTGAAATCTGACCAACTGAACAGTAAAAATGTTAAATATGCTCTGGCCGTTAAAAGTGTATCTGTGGCTATCAATTCATCTGATATTGACCAAACTGTCCCTAACCAACGTCGCATAAATCACGACTTAAATGTTTCTGCCACATGCTGTAGATGGATACAGCCTGAACAGACGCTTAGGCCGACCGATTCACTTCTTCTTGCCCATTGACAAAGCGCTTGTATGCGAGGCATGGATGAGCTGTGACAAGACCACTCCGACACACAAAACGTCACTACCGAGCAATCCGCTTTTATGTCAACTTATCCAGTTCTTGCAACGTCAACAGATAGCACAGTAGCTATCCGTGAGTGTTGCGTCATCTATAAGGCCAGGAGTCTCTGGCTGTCGCTTTGTAACCATCCATATAAACGCTAGTTCCCTTAGCACTAAGATGCATATTTTACTTCCCTTGACTGACTTTGCTGTTTCTGATGCAAATTTTGTAACGGAAACTGGGTTCAGACCATGCACTGTGAATGATCCTTACTCCCTTTCTGACTACCAGTTATACATACAATATCGTACGTGCAAGCGAGTTGAAGAGAGTGGAATCTACATAGAACAAAATTACCCTGTAATAACGGGAATCATCGACTCCTCTTAGACAACGGACTGCTAAGTGACAAAAGCCGATATACAAGTGACAGTGCACTCTTGGCTAATTTTGAGCACGCCTCGAGTCATCCGTCTAAATACAAACATGTCGCAGGGGCATGTAATTTGTCTGACAAGCACTTGTTCCCGTTTATCTCTCAGACCCAGTATGCAGCGTTGCTAGCATGCTTCAACCTAGAAGGATGGGTGCGACATGTTTCAAACTGGACAAGCACAAAACAACTAATATATCTGGTGTTCACACTTGGCGCTCCCAACTTGCGGAAAATGACTACAAATGTGTACATTGTGCGTTGTATTTAAAAGCCATTACACCTGCTCTGTGTGAACAGCTACAATCGATATTTACCGCGCCGTGAGTTCCACAAACTTGCTTATCATTGCCATGCTCATTAGATCAAGGAATTGGTCGGAATAAGTTCCCGATATCTCACACCCTGCAGTGATCGTCTTAAATATTTTAAAAGGAAATGCCCTACTGTTTTGTCTACTTGGCTTTATTTTCGTGTTTAAAAGAAGTACATAAAAACATATTCAAAACAAGCAAGTCTCTTAGTAGTACGGGTCAGCCAAGCGGGTCCTTCAATGTGACTTTCAACGTTCCCCATATCATCAGTGCAAATGTGTTTGCGGATTAGTTATCCGCCAAATCTATGCAGATGAAACTAACCAACATTGAGCCGCACTAATTAGTATGAACAGAGCCAATTAACTCAGATGGCTGTTGCGTTCTCGCATTCCCACTTTGGGGCGCAATTCTCTGGCAACACGACTAATGACCCACGTTAACTATGCGAACCAACCAACTTTTAATTCAGAGTCAGAATGCATGGAAATACCTCCAGTTATGGATGAGCTGTGTGTGTCCACCAACTAGTCATTGTGCGCAGTGATGTGAGATAACATTTATCCGTTCCGCTATTTCGGCCATCAGGCCATCATTGAATCTCGGTCCAGGCGGTGTTCCACCTACCTTAATTAAGAACGGGGGGAGGACCTTTCCATACTTTTGTTAAAACCTTTTACCCCACCTAGGCAAAAGGGCTACTACCCTACTGCATGGAAACACTCATTCGGCATACCTCGCCACAAAGGTGGCTTTTACAACAAGCCAAACCACACATCCGTTATCTCGCGAGTAATAGAAAAGTCGGTTGAACCTTTACACATGGACTTCACTTATGCAGGAGACTATGTAAACCAATTATAATAATGATCTCTGATCTCTGTTGCCAAACCTGTTGGCTTGATTATCCTAACATTGTCACTGAGGGGGGGATTTATTCAGCTCTGACAATAGGTACCCTCCACCTTTATAAGCAAAAGCGTTTGGCAGAGTCCCCTATATGTGCCTATTACATAGCATCAAAGCTCATGGAATGGTCAGCCTTCTACAAGATTGGCTGAGACCCTAGCTAACTGGACGCACACACGCTCTATCAATTGCGACGGTCGAATACACCCCTGTTTTGCAAGCGATTTTACTAGATCCGACCCTGTTCTTGATTTATGGGAATGACATGTACAACAACCTGCGGATTGACGGCAGCTTCCTCACTGCAGACCACAAAAACGACGTTGATACCATTCCCTGAATGCCGGAATATCCGTATTTGAGGAAGTCCGAGAAGACCTAAAAGTCATGGTGTGGTCATTGGTAAATTACTTAGCCGGGAAATCTTGCGTCACGGCGTGCACAAGTTCTATACTTGGTGGGACACGTTATACAGCATTCTTATTTACACAACTGATTGGCGACAGATTTCAGTATATATTATTCTGTGCATTTCAACTTTTCCGAACAAGTGCAATTTCAACTCCCAAAGGCAAGACAGCTATTCTTTCACATAAGTCGCCAGGCAAACAGAGTCTAGGTACGACATACAATTTACTGGCTTCACGTTCGCTCATAGCTAGAAAACTGCTCTTTCATATTCAGTAATTTGCAAAAGTCCGATCACCTACTGCTCGAACAGTCCAGCGGCGTTTTCTTACCAAAAAGCTAGCTCCATAACAGCAATCCAGGATCTGCAAACAGAGGTTTGGTCACCTCAAACTTTAACCGCTGTGGCAGAAAGGGATTGCACTAAACTCACCCTTTCTGCATAAGCTAATAAGTAAAGCGATGCACAATGACATCTCTAGAAAGAACCTGAAAAATTGACCAGAATTAGACCTCAGAAATAGGTAGTGCACCATTACGTCGCTGACGGCGACGAAGTGATTATGCTCAGGTTCCTTCCTAGGTGTATAAGTAAATATTTGGAACAACTTACCATAAAGACTGTGAGAAATCCAGAATCCGCAATCCTTCAAGAAAGTGGTACAAAAGTTTCAATGCATAAATAATATAAGACGACTCTTCAAATCTGCGATTCAGATGATTCCTTCCTTGAGTTTAGTCCAGACGAAGCATGAACAACGCCCGTGTCTACTCAGGTTCACTGTCATACTATACTCATTCTAGCAGCGTAACATCTGGATACCCCCATTTACTTCTTCCTCTCTAAGAGATCTCGCTTTGGTTAACTAAACGAGCGCGCAGGCGCAATGACTGTAAATCCAAGGACAAGATGAACTCGACACACCATAATTCTCTGTTGACCAACTTCTTCTCCTTCAGTAAATTAAGTCTAAATTCTACAGTATAAGTATGGGAAACGCGGCCGCATAGACAACCCGTAAAAGATAACTGGCATCACAATCCCTACGACTGGTCTTCCTCAATGACTCTTTACACAAAGATCAAATAGGTCGACCTGTGGTGCAGCCCTATTTAACCGACTCTAAGCTTCGCAGATCCAGTGACCGTGAACATTTAAATAGGTGTGGTACCATCCATTATTCCCACGTCCCGTCTATATTCTATTTTGCTCGAAAAGCCACTGTTCTCAAAATTCTGTAAAGGTTAAGCCAAATGTTTACCTCTATTCCATAACTTCAACTTCTGTCGCTTTACCATTTACCGACTAGGTCGAACCGTGGCTCCGTATAAGTAAGTAGACTGACAAGTTTCTAGACATGGCGTTCGAAAGCATTTGGATTGAATCAAATACAACCTAACAAACATTACCCTATTATCCGGTATCTTGCTATAAATGACAGAATGTAACAATGATACACCCAGCAGCATCTTTAACTCCATTCCGGCCATTGAGATTAGCTGACCAGGTGCGCATCCCAAACCCTGGATCTCATAATGATCTCATATTTAATTATCGCCTGTTAAATGTGCTCGAAAGGTTACCAAATGGCAATAGCAAACACCCTCGTGTTGACAGGCCCGATAGCCCCAAACAAATCTTCACCACCTTTCCTTGGCCTTCATTTAAGTTCACATTATTTATTTAATTTATTTATTTATTACTGCTAAGAAATATTTTGTGCATTGGCTCTACGACAGTGGGTTTCATCTATGGCATTAGGGCTTTTAAATTTTTATTTTTCGTCTCAGCTGCTCACAAGCTACATAGCACAGCCTAGTCCGGAAATGCACCTGACGCGTTTCGCCCTATTAGGGCTCGTCGGTGGTGTGCATTCCCTCGGTCCCCTATTGGAGATCAAATCCATGAAAGCTAGAGGCAGATATTCCTTAAAAAGCATTCTACCAGATCTAAGCCTCGCAGTAGACACTGGCATTCTGAGACTACTGCAAATGATAGCTTACACCGTCCCAATATGAGTTCGGATATAAATGGGCCAAAATATGTTGATAAAAAGAAGAAATTTGCCGAGTATTTCTCCCCAGCGTTACTGCTTGAAATTTAGAGCTTCATCTGTATCGTTGTTGGTGCTTTCAACAAGAGTGACACGGCATTCATGAAATCACTCGGTATAACATATGTGGTGTACTACGAAAGCAAAGTGAACGCACAGCTAGATTTTGTCTTCACAAACTCAGTTGGTTTCTGCGCTAGAGAAAGCTCCGCTCGGGAACTCAGATCAATTCCTTCTGAAGATATACCCAGACTTGTACCGCAACACCAAATTTGTTACTTAGATAAAAGTCCTTTCAAAACCGTCAGACGAGGAGACAGCTCGACAAAATTATCGCGAAACTCTATGCGATGTTGGCTTCAGTGGGCTTATCAGTTTTCAATAACAAACGTCTATATTTAGACTGCGACCACTTGACTAAATACATCAAATACTGCTTCAATTTTAATGCCTTGTTGAGATTATCCACCTACGGATGAATAGATTTTCTTCGCAGCTACTGAAACAGTTAGGAGAGAGGAAGAACGAGTCTGTCAACGCAAAATTAGTGTGCAAGTTAAAACCTTTCCTTTGAAAGCACTTGCGAGATAAACAGGGTGAACCGCTTGTAAATTGAGACTGCTGGGCTGGCCAGATTGTTGCGATCTTGGGAGGTTTATAAAGCACTTGTGTGGCCAAAGTTCCCATAAGAGCATTGAGCACGTAGATGTGAACAAACTCAAATTGGAATTTTGTTCTTCTAAACAGGGCATTATACTTTTGCCTCAATTCAGTAACACTGGTCCTGTAGTCACTTTGCCAGGTTTGATTTTTGCCGAAAACTCAAAAATTAAAGGTAACTAAGGCAACTGACCCCGATACATTAGCATCAATTGTCTCAAAGCACTATGCATTTTATATGACGGAAATTCTGACCTCACTTTTCAACTGATGCCTTATTGAAGGAGCCATTCTAATATTGGAAGACATGTTAAGATAACACCTGTGCGCACGAAGGACTCCCAAATATGCCGCTCAATATCATGTACCTCGATGAATTTGTGGGTCACTGAGAAACTATTTGCTCCTCAGCTTTTCACACGCACCCATGCAAGCGATGTATACCAGTTCGCTTACAAACATAGCCGCTCCACCCTGGATGCTGTCATATATTTTACTTTCTGTAGAATCAGCACTAGATGAAAAAACGAGGCAGTACGCCTTCTGTTTCTCTACTATACAAATGCCTTCGGTAGCGTTGACAGAGCCATCCTACTCAAGCTGTTCACTTCGAAATACTTTCCAAAAGTGTTCACAGCATGGTTAAATTATACTTCAAAAACCACACTCAATTCACCCAGAAGTTTTCCGCCGTTCTCTCTGGTTCTGATGTTTTACAGAAAACCATCCTCCCACCCTCTCTATTTTCTTTATACATTGAAAAGTCTCCCATACCATCTGCTTTTATTGAATACAAGTATGCTGACGATGTCTTTTAGTGGTGCTTTTCTTCAACCCTTGAGATATTCATTTTACAAAATGGTGAAGACGAGCTTGTGTTTTGCTCACCGACCTGATTTTGAACCCTTTTAAATATCGTGATGTCAGTTTGTGTTTCTCCGAGCTGACAAGTGCAATTTGTTTTGGACACAACTTCACTATTGTCAGTGAGTAAGCATTTCATACCCAGATTGTCAAATATTAAATTTCTCGGTAGTCATTTCATCCCGGAAGTTACTTTGGTCTATTAACGTTGCCGAAACGTTTTGTAAGGTGAGACATTTGTCCATTTACGCTCTTCGAGTTAGAATATTTTTAGTATTGCGTGATTTGACTCTGAGATTTGTGACTACGTATATACCACCACATCGACTCTACTGTTCCCTTTTAATCTTCCCTGGGTTACCTAAAATGATTACACGTTGGTTGCGTTGTTCATAGATTGATTTCCGGATGCACCTGATTGTCTAGAGAGACCCTTATGGAGTTCTCTGTTGGCAAGCATCTAGACAAATGTACCAGCTTTTCCTATCAAATCTAAACGACCCTGTTCATAAACTACATGGTACCTATCAAAAAACTATCTACTTCCTCTACCCAATGCAACGTAAAGGGTCCATTTTCTCGTTTTCCATCACACCGCAATTCTGTTCTACCAAACCTGTCCCGATGGCTTGTTGATCCAGCAAAAAGAATCAGTATGATGCAAAATTATTTGCCCTGGCGATATGTGTAGATCTTTTCCAGACCTTTTATTTATTTTTTGCTTTAATAGTAATTTTATATACTCCTCCACTATTCGTAGCGATGATGCAACCTGCTGAAGATGCACCTCTACTCGGGTGCAAAAGATCTACTTGGACGTTTGAACAATGGTGCATTACAGGTAAAATAGCAGTGCTGAGCAAGTCTCTTGTGATGGAAATTATTGCAAAAATATAGTTGTATGATTAAGTGAAAAGCGTTTGGTAGACTCACCACAGACTTAATTAGAATAGCGGAGATGTTCGCGTATTAAAAGTATAAATCCATTGGTTGTATGTTTGGTAAGACACCATTTGATTGCTTTTTTTATCCACTTGGCTAAGAAGGTATAAAATGAAATGCAAACGCGACAACACATTGTCCACTCAATTTTATATCTCGTCAGATTGTGTGCAGAAACGGCACAATTAGGGAGAGCATTCCGAGGCTGGCATACGCGGAAAGCAAAGAAATTTCTACAGCATTCAAGCGGCTATACTGAATTGCCAGTTTCAGAAGATGACCTCTTAGGTTAGTATTGTGATTAGATTCCAACAGAGGGCTGCAAGTATTGTTTGGTTTCCTCAGATTTTGGTAAAGAATTAGGATATTCCCCCACGGACGCCGACATCGACTGCTGTACATTCTTAGAGATTTCAGCCTAAGCTAATTGGGTAGATGAAAGAAACCCTTGACGTTCTTGTTTGCCGTTTGTTGAAGAGCCTCGAGAGAAACAAGATTTTGTCACTGTCCAACTGTCACGCCTGGATAGCATATTCCAAGTGCAGTCGCACGTAAGTGTTAAGCATTTGGGGGAAATGTGAGGGTTCAAACAAACCGAACCTTCTCCGAAAAACGCCGAAGCGTTCATTGCCGGTTCCCGACGTCTTCTCTGTTCGTTTTGAGCATCCGAGGTCTTCATGTACCAGTATATCCAGGTCAGGCTCCTGAGAGACCTTCTCCAAGGTGTGGTGGTGGTGGTGGTGGTGCTGTTGCTGGTGGTGGTGCTGGTGCTGGTGGTGCTGGTGGGAAGATTAGCGGTACGTTCATGCAAGTCTGCTTTGGACTGTTCATTGGGTGATGCCGATACCTCCAGCTCGCGGAGAGTATAGTCCCCGGAGATGAGAATGTGGCTGTACCTAGTGAGCGTTACCCTGTTCAACGCACATATCAAGCGGGAATCCATTTCCTGGACTGGACGTTGGTGGCGGTAAATGACAGCTATGAGACATGTGTCATTGTGTCTTAGTCGGAGACAGCAACAGAGTGAGTCGGAAAAGTGAGTTTTCAGACAAGTAACCATCGCACATTGCAGGTCGCTGCAGTAGTGGAGAAGGGCCCTACCTCCACTGCTGATCGATCGTTTCAAAAGCGTGCCATTCCTGCTAGCTCAATCTCAACATCAGTCACTTCTTGGTTCGACCTAGTTTCGGTAATAGAAATTAGCCCCAAGCACTCCCCAGCTGACGTAGCTGAAGTTCGGTAACTTTACTAAGGAGCCGTTGGGATTTATTGTACCTACAAGAAAGTTTCTCAGATTTGAGCAATGTTTCGGATGTTGTGCAACTCATATATGAAATTTCGCCGACCAGAAAGTGGCCGGAGACCAATCGTTTTTTCGGTGTATACTTGGTGAAGGGTTCAACATCTCATTCCTTTTCTGTGTAGTTAGTCCCGTCTCTAATCTTCTACGTTCAATGAAAGTTGTCTGGTCAAAATCATCTTCAACGGGTAGTATGGGCTCATTAGGCACACTACCGGTGCATTGTTCTATTATAGATCCCGTCGCCTTTGGTTCCTTGAGTGATTGCTCATCTAAGTGGCATATCGCTGACTTTCAGCCAAATCTCAGATGGTAGCCTGCAAAGAAACGTGTACCGGCTTTCTACCAGGCGTGATAACATTTGTTTTGACAGTAGGACCGCTTTCAACACTTTCTGGCCACTTCCTTTGTATTTCTGTGAAGTACGCAGCCGTGACACCGATTTCGCTAGCATATCATCCAAGTAGAGTGTTGCATGAATATAACTCTATTCTTCTTTATCACGGGTTGCTATTTCCTGCTCAACACATGCTTAAATTTCAAGAACCACGTGAAGCAGAATGGTTTTGCTTAATGTTTCCATCTGGTAGTCCTCTAAGTTGCGGTTGACTTGAGAACGCTAGCCCCATGTGATGTTTGGAAAGATACGGATGGAACACTGTTCATTTCTGAGTCTACCCGTGGACACTAGTACTGAGTCTACTTCAGTGACCGTGTTCAGCACAGCACTCAGAAGTCATGGCTCTTCAAACTGCTTAGGGTTGAAGTGCCGCGTAATACGCACTACGTGTACAGGTTTCAGTACAACTCCGAGCAGGTTACTAAGAATATCCCACTGTTTGAGGTCATCCAACTGCCTTCCTGTTATTGATGTCCACTTTGATTCTGGGATATTGGAGCACAGTACAGTTAGTTGTTTCTTATATCTTTCGACATGTCTCGGTTAGTGATTGAAAAACTCGGAGATTTACCGCAGGAAACCGGCGGTGATTGCATCAGAAGATTTCCGCTTCGCTCCTCAGTTTCCGATCCAGTTGGGGTGATGTTAATTTTGAATGATGGCTCTGCTTGGATGGAAGGAAGCACAATTCAACTTTCGCTAGTACCGGCTTGCACTATTTCTGCGCACTCCGTCGGGAGATTGGAAGTATCCTTACGTGTAGTTACACTGATAAAACTGAGAGCAGCATTCATCAAATGTGAGCCACATGTGGTATTGTAACCAGCTGATATTCTGGGCTGTTGGTGACGTTTTGCTTACGGTGTTACTAGCCGTTCTCTTCAGGATAGGAGCAGCAATTACTGGGGAGGCTTGAATTTTACAGTTCGCTATGCTTACCCCAACCGTGGTGACGTTGAATATCACCGTTTCCGCAAACTTGGCTGGTAGCAGATCGTACTACACAGATAATATGAGCACCTTTTTTACCAGTGGGATAGCTGTGCATTCCACCAAGAACTATAGAGAAACTGGGTTGTTTAATAACTTGGCCTGACTAGATTTAAATCTGAGGCATCTCGCATGGAAAAACTTGCAACAGTTATGACACAAAATGCCCCCTTAACAAGTTTGGAACATGATCCACATAGGTCTTTAGACTGTGGCACGCTGGGCATCGCGCTTGTTGAGCAAATGTTATGAATCACTGGAATGACTCACGCTTGACGGTAAAATGTTGGTTTGTTTCTGATGTTGTTGTTAAGGTCACAGTGTTCACTTTGTAAGTGCGCTTGCAGACTGTTCATTCTGGCGTGCCAGTCGAATGCGTCAGCATTAAAGTGAGGCCGATTACACGAGGGTGTTATTGAGAATTTCTGTTAGGCCTATGGATCGCACCAGGCGAATTTGCCTTGAGGCGTGCAGCTGCTCCAGGCAGTGTTAGATTTTAACGAGCGATTGTTCCTTCGAATGCCATTGAAATGGACTATCGAGTGAGAACAAACAATGTCTCAGATGGTTGGCGTTGCGCAACTTCTGATGCTTGAATATCGAAGAAACATTGCACGGAATTTGGAATTCAGGGTACATGTAGAATGCAACGGATTGTACTCGAGAAAGTGGTATTACAAGATGGAGCGTTTAAAGGCAAGACGAATAACTATAGATCAAAGGGTGCGCGAAAAAATGCCGCTGATCCACAGTGAAAAACCACGATTGCACAAGTGAGCGCTTAACACGCCGGTGCGCTCAAGGTCACGCTCTTGGAACTTTGACTACGACCAACTGCGCTACCAGCTAGAAGGGTTCCGTTTACTTTACCCGATAAGTTCGCGAGAGAATTATGTAAATTGTCGACCCGACAGATTGGGCTGGTCAAGTTGCATTTGTTACAACAAACAACGGTGATTTACTTTTAGTGCTTAATTCCAGCCATTGCGTGAAGCTTTACGTAGAGTGCACTCAAACAGCCCTGCTTCAGTATTCGGCTACTTCGATACAGCTCTGATTTTAGAAATACAATGGAACAGCAGCCAGAGCAGAATGGGTGCCATTCCCAAGCATGATGTTAAATCCTTAGATTTCTGTCCATGGGAGCTGACAGTGACGGAGCAGCTGTACACGCAGATCGAGAAGATGACGCTCGCTGTTTTCTACGCAAGGAAGTGATTTAAGGTGTAAAGCTTTGGAAAACTGGCATGTAGAATCTGCACAAAACACTTGCGTCCATAACCCATGAACCATGGCATTGTGTCTTCGATATCTAAAACGTAGGCTTATTCAGCTGCGAAAATACGACATGGATCTTTTACAAACTCTAGGGACGCAGATGTTCATCGCAAATGCTCTGTCGATCGATTACCTTCCGATGGTCGAAAGGCTTCATGAAGAAGCCTAGGAAGTAAAGCTGGTGGATCTTAAGGAAACGCTTGAACGTAATAAGGAGTCATATCGAGACAGACGCGATGTGGATGGTCTTCCAAGACATGATTTTGGGAAGAAGGACGCATAGAAAATGCAAACGCCCGAAGGAACTAATGCTGTCCCTCAACGAATTTTGATCCCACGGTCGCTTCGCAAAAAAATGCTGGGACATACCCCTCGAGTTTACTCGGGTGTTAAAGTAAAACATTAGCAGAGCACGCGAATTGATGTTCTGGCCCGGCATATCAGGACAACTAGGAGATAAAATGTCAACCTGTCTGCTTGCTGGTCCTATGATGCTCGTCAAGCAAGGAGACCAAATATGCGTCTTGAGCTTCCAGATCGACCATGGCAGGGAGTAGCAATGTACTCGTCCTGTAACAACGGGCAAGACGATTTAATCACACTGGACTACTACAGCGAGTAGCTCGAAGTCGATCCACTTACCGTTATCATCACGCAAACAGTCAACAAAATGTTAGATGCCAGTTTGCAAAAACCGGAAGACAGGAAGAACTGGTCTCCAATAATGGCCCACAGTTTACGAATGTTATGTTTCGGAAGTTTGCAAATAGGTGAATGTGTTTGTATCGGCCAGCCAGCCCGTTTCACAGCAACTCGAACGGAAAATCTGAGGCGACAGTCAAAACAAGCCAAGAGGATGTTGTTGAAGGCTAGTATATATATATATATATATATTATACACAATCTATGGTACAGATATTGTGCCATCGGAATCATGGCTGAATAGGAAAACAATATGAATGATAAGGAAAAAGCAACAACAAATACTTTTTTGTCTATTTTACCACTCAAAGTTTTTGAAATTTTTTTCAGTTTGTTCTTTTTTTAGGGGGAGGAAGAAGGGACACCGCAACATACCGATGCACACGTCCGCCATTGACATCGATCTTGAGCCATAACTTCCAAGGTCTTCAACCAGCAAGTATCCTCATCTCTCGGACCCCAACCAGGTAGTCGACAACAACCGGCCGATGCCAGCCGTTTCGTCAACTTTTTCATGCGGCTTCTCCATGTTGTAGGCTGTCCACCAGACCGTCTCTTCCAGCCCTGTCCAGCAAGTGTAAACAACGCACGACGGAAGTAACGCTGGACAGTCATGCGCAATACGTGTCCCAACCACCACAGTTGATGCAGTGAGATGAGCTCCTCCAGCGAGTGGCTTCCACGTCCCAAGACACGCTGTCTAACTTCCACATTGCTTACTTGGTGCTGCCACCACACACGGGCAATGGACGGCAGACAGCGGTGCTCGAAGACGGATAGGCTGCGCAAGTCATCTTTACGAAGGGGCCAGGTCTCGCATTCGTACGACAGTACAGCACGCAATGCTGCACAATAGACCCGCCCTTTGATGGAGAGACGAATGTCGTGGCGATGCCACAAATGCCTTAGCGTAGAAAAAGCGAGGCCTGCTCTCGAGATGCGCATCGAAATCTCCTCTCCAACAGCACCGCCAGCAGTGATGCAACTTCACAAGTAGACAAAGCTCTCCACAACCTCTAGTGTCGCACTAGCAAGCGTGAGTGCAGGCAGAGGCACCTGCCAGTCTTGAAGGAGAGCCTTGCATTTGGATGGCGAAAAGTACATACCGTACTTTGATGCTTCAATCGTCAAGCGGTTTAATGCAAGTTGGACGACCTGTGGATCGTCACCCAGCAAGACGATATCATCAGCATAATCCAAATCAACAACTCGACTACCTGGGAGGAGCTCAACGCCAGCGTTCAACGAATCGCTCAGAGCGTTCTTCAGGACATCCTCAATGGCAAAGTTGAACAGGAACGGAGAGATAGGGCATCCTTGTCGAAATCCACTAGAGACCACAAATGTAGGCGAAAGCATGCCATAAGCCCTAACCCTGCCCGAGGTCAGACTATATAGAGCGCGCAGTATGGAGACGAACTTCTCGGGGACACCATTCCTCAGAAGGCAATGCCACAATACTGTACGATCGACAGAATCGAAGGCTGCACGGATATCCAGGAACACAGCAATCGTTGGCCTCTGATACACATGGCGGAGCTCGAGGATCTGGCGAAGTGTGAAGATTTGATCGATGCAGCCGCGACCAGGGCGAAACCCAGCTTGTTCTTCTCGTTGCAACGATTCGCGTGTTGGGGAGAGCCTGAGAAGTATCATGGACACCAGCAGCTTGCAAACGATGGGGACTAAGCTTATTCCTCTGTAGTTGGAGCAGATTGTGCGCAGGCGCTTTTTGAAGATGGGGACAACTATCGATTCACCCCAAGATGATGGAACTTTCTCTTTCAACCAAATTTTCGAGAACAAAGCGGTGAGTTCTCGGATTTCCTCGATTTCCTGGGAAGAGGGAAGGTCTGTTGGGGTAGAACACTCGGCCCCAGAGCGGGCGTCAGAGGTAGCAGATGGAGCTAGGGGCCAACAAAACTGTGAGCCAAAATGTTCGGCCCATCGCTCCAACCGTCGTTGAAGATTGGTGATTAAGGTACCATCCTCTTCGCATATTTTTTCACTTATACCAGATCGAACACCTTCGGTGACTCGAATAAGATGGAAGAGTTTCCTAGTATGATCACAGAGACTAGCAAGCTCCATCTACCTAGCACGTTCACACCACCAAGCTTCGCGGTCCATTTGCAGACTCCTGCGCAACTCTCGACCAAGGTATTGGCGTTCCTCACTGTGTCTGGAATCCGGTGGGATCAAGCGGCGTCTGTCCATCAGCGACAAGGAGTCGGCGGACATCCAATGTTTCGGTGGGTGACCGGTAACTCCACAAGTGTCGATACTGGCGGAAGCTAAAGCAACTTTGATATGCGCCCACTGCGAATCGAGATCACTGTCAACAGTTGAGCCAAGCAAGGTTGACAGTGAGGCTTGGTACGTGGTTAAAATCGCAGCGTTCTCTAGATTCGCGACCTCCGGTCGGTAGTGCGCGCGCTTTTGTGATCCTCCGAAACGCATACAAATCTTAGCATGAACTAATGCGTGATCAGAGTCTAGAAAAGTTGACCAGTACGATCGGCAGTCCGTTACGCTTCCGCGCCATCTGTAGCTGATTGCTATGTGGCCAAGCTGGGAGCAGTCTTGCTTTTGTGAGGGTGGGCGCCAGGTAGCAGTGTGTCTCCTCGTGTGTCGAAAACTAGTGCTCGGAAGAAACAAGCGATGATCAGAGCAAAGAGCAAGCAATCTGTCTCCATTGTCTGATCGACTGCCACCGAGACCAAAACTACCCCGAATGTGGTGCTCGCTTGGTAGAAGGCGGCCAACCCGTGCGTTAAAGTCCCCGGCAAGAATGACTATATCCGTCCTTTTGGAGGAACGTAGAAGTTCATGTAGTTGTTGGTAAAAAGCTATCTTTAACTGCATCCGGGCTGCAGTCTTTAGGGGCGTAGGCGGAGACGACAAACAAGGCACGTTTAAAATCTTGACGCCTGCTTACTTTACATGCACCTCTTAGTCTGACTGCATATAGTCGGCTGTTGACTGGGATCCAGTCAAGCAGAGCTGATTCAGCCCTGGCACTAAATACAACCCCAACACCAGCTTGACCATTGGCGGCAGATTCTGGGTCTCCGGAAAGCCGCAAGTGGTATTTGACGTCAGAGTTTACCGGAGAGGCCATTCTGATGACGGCGCTAGAGTCTTGTAATCTGGTCTCTGAAAGGCAACAGATGTCTACCGATAGCGTTTCAAGAGTACGGGCCAGACATGCTTGTCGTCCGATCTGCATCAAAGTTCGAACATTAAATGCTGCGAGGATGAATGGAGAACCAGGTCGAAGAAGAGCTGGAGCTTCGGTGAAGTGAGAGGCGGTTGCGATCGCAGGACATTGAAACCCGAGAGTTTGGCTGTTACTTCCATCAGCTGCGAGACGTGGGTCGTTCGTGACGGTGACCGTAGCAGATATAAAAGTACATGTAGGTGAAGGACGGGAGGTGGGGTGGTCTGTGAGTGGAGGTTGAGCGGTTGAGTTAGGACAGAAGAGAGGCATAGCAGTAGCAGTAGGGAGCGGTTTAGTCCATGATTCGTCAGTGGGCGTGATACTATCCGGTTGCCCAGGCCGAAGTAGAGGGTTGTCTTAGGGGCCCTACCCGGAGCCTCTGATCAAAGATCTAACCTACAAGGCAGCAGGGCGATGTGAGGGCGTCGCAACCCGTTGGGAGCCGGTGACCAAATAGATGGTTCATACGCCTTTCAGTCCGTGAAGGACCAGGGGCCCAACGCACCCTTAAAGTACAATGCCTCTCAGGGAGGGGCAAGGGGCAGTGACTTTATTTAGTGGTGAGTCACATCCGCCACGTCGCAGTGTTGTTAAACGGACATATGTGGCTTTTTTAGGGAGAACGCTTGCCAGGCGAAAACCCACCACGTCCTGGAATACTGTCGCCGAACCATTCGCTGGAACGGGAAGAACCCGAACCACCCAGCTGGCATCACGAGGAGGTTGTTCGGCAAGCCATGAGTACCCGTAACTGATGCCATTGGAGATTCGCGACACACCCTCATCAAACATCGGTCCGAGCTCAGTGAAACGTCTGCGCAGTAGAAGGACATGAAGGTTTGCATCCGGTCTCACTGTTACATGAGCAACTGCAAAGCAGTTCAATATAAAAGATGATAGTTCTTAAAAATCTATTAAGGCTGCCGTACTCGAGCGCTACCTGTGCTATCAATAAACGAGGAAGTGTGAGTTCTACTCATATCGGGTAGTGACCACGAAGCAGCGAGAAAGCTCTCATGAATTTACTACTGGAGGGAAGATAATCAGAATGAAGCGAGTGCAACAATGCGGACACCATGAAGAAAAAGGCGAAAGTTAAGCAAGGCAAACAACAGCATACGGAGAATATTTGGGTAGCAAAGACCACTCGGAGCGGAAGGGAGTATGGGTTCTTCGGCTTCACAAATGTGACTGATCACGGAAAACAGAAGGATGTGCTGAAAATTATGTAATCAGAATGACCAGGCAGATTTACGTGACAAAGCAAGCGGATAGCTTGAAGAGCCTGAAAGGAGCATATGATTGGATGCATGTGCATTTTCGTCTCATATTAGACAGCGCTAGAGTGAGTTTGACGGGTTCAAAGGAAGAATCCCATAACTGCGGCACCGTCGTTAGCGATGGAAGAGGCTGTTATTTATGGGGATAATTACACTTAACATTTAGTTCATTTGCATCTATCTCACCCGGCTCAATCATATTGCCACAAACTTCCAGTGCCCCTTGTCAAACGCACAATTTCAGTTACGGACATGTTGCCATCTCACACATATTTGTGGTTTTGTGGCCCGAATTCTCAATTGGATCCACTTCACCAGAGACCCCCAACTTCTCATTTTGAGTTTCGCACTGTTAATTGCTGCAATCTACATGTAGGTTGCTACATCTCACAGTCTCTTGCTTAGTGTCCAGTCAACGCACTGATCTCATGGCTCACGTTTCCCTTTTGTCCGATGACCAACACACCTGCTGGCGAATCAGCATGCTGGCTTACGTCTGATACATTATGTGTTACTTCGCCAGCACCTTGCCTTCGTTTTAGGTCAGGCCATGTCTATGTTCTCCACGTACTGCGATTTTAGCCTTATGTAATTTGACGTATGACATTGGTTTCCTTATCGCTTCGTTGGTGAGACCCACATGTATTTCTAGGTAAGTGGGCTATAGTGCCAATTTATTGTGCTATCTTGTACAACCGGATCGTTGCGTATTGTCGTACCCGGTAATTGTGTGCAGCCAATTTGTTAAGATGTTTTTGAAGTACGTTGTGCTTATTTTATTTTTCGTATATAGCGCCGTCGTGCAACTCTGACTGTGGTTTCTGGCTTATCCTGTGGTCGGATACCAGTTCCGGTTTTTGTCACTTATTAAAACTTTCATGGAGGTGGCCGGTCCGTGTCCTACGAGTTGTGCAGCTATCCTACGACCTTTTGACGCTTACAGGGTTCAACATACTCATTTGTTTGAAGGCATCCCCATTTTTGAATATACACTGTACTCAAGAAAGTGATCTCTACAAATGTTGAATTGACCACGATTGTATCCCCGGTATGTTGAATATTGTCCTGTTGTTGATGACAATATTTCTTGTTTCGGATCGCATACTAACTAAGATTTCTCTGACTTAGGATTCTGTCAGTTAACTTGCTGCTTTTAAATCTGCGAAGCTTAAGAAAAAGCAAGCTGAGACTGAGCCGAAGACAGCCAACTTGCACTTAGCAATGGAAAAGGGTGCGAACGCCCATGAATATATTACTACCTAAAGTAAAGTGCCTAAAGTCAGGAAGGGACGGACGATTCGGTTTTTGGAGTATTGCCGATAGGTTGCTACCCTTGCAGTTACTCTTACGTTGCATCCCCCTCCTTGACTTGGAACTTGTTATCCGTCATTAGATCTACAGAGGGTTGCGTTAGGATGTTTCCATCGTAGTCAGGTGAGTTAGTGGAGATAAAAAAAATAGTTTATTTTTTGAGAGACGCATGAGTGACAACGGGCAGCGGTTACTGTAGAGAACGTGCTAAGGAGGCGATTTACGCGTGTACAACACTTCAACCTGAGCAAGCTGACCAGAGGGCTTCTTGCATTCTTCGCGACCCCTTTGCTTAAAGTCATGCAACTGTCCGGTCGTTGGTAGATGATTTACTTACTGGTCTGAATCCTCTTATGGATAACTGTGAGGTATTACCGCAATTGATGCTGAACATGGAAACCTGCAATGTAACTCTATCTCAAATGGATTTCACAGACGATTTGGATTCCATAACTAACGTTGAACAGGTTGCCCGCATTTTGCTCGGTGCTTTGCAGTCTCGAGGAAAAGAGTGGCTGACTCCATCGTGCAAGAATAACGGGAGATGGGATTTAGGGATTTGGCGGACATTGTTGCCACTGAAGCCAGGATAGCACGTAGCAGGTTCTGTCAGATAGTAACCGCAAGTGTGCTGCAAAGCCAGGTGGCCGCACAACCGTCGCGGTTAACTGCCAAAGAAAGAATTGTCAACCTCTGGGTGGCTGGCTAGCCGAACAACCTCCCGGTGGTGCCCGCTGGGTGGTTCGGGATTATCACGTTCCAGCAAACAGTTCGGCGAGCGGTGTTCCAGGAGGTGGTGAGTTTTCGCTTGGTAAATGTTCTCCCTATATTAAGTAACAATTGCCCGTTTAACAGCACCGTGACATGGCGGTTGTGAATCGCCACCAAATAGTCACTGTCCCTTTCTTTATAATGGCGAAGCACGGTAGACCAGCAACATACTGCTCATCCTTACGATCATTGTAAATCCACGGGGACGTCAAACATCAATTTAGCATTGACGACACGTTCAGACCAAACCAAAAGTAGCAAAATTTTTACGAAGCTAAGCAACACAGCTACAAACGCCTACACGCACGCATAAATATATTCATGTATCAACATATATGACACTCCTATGACAATGCTTTTGTAGACACCTTGATCACCTGCTGCACTCTTACCATAATCATGTCTGTGCAGGGTTCCTCGCTTCGTTGAGCATAAATGTATAGTTATTTATTTATGTACTATTTCAGAACAACTAAGGTATCGTTCTACATTGTTTTCGATGGCGAACATGATTCAACCAGGTACAACCGGAAGCGGTCGAAACTGCGTGCAATGCTGCCTGCCTAATTTTAAGCGGCGGCATCCTTCGTTACTGCATCTAGACAGATATCATACTTCTTCACATAATTATACAAGTATTTGCAGGGTCGTGGTACCATACCCCACAAAGTATCTCTAGGTGTTTTGCCTGTGCGTTTGGATGGTCAGAAAAGAGCAGTTGCAAAATATGAGTTGCTAGATGGAGCTTCATATTTTGCCCTAATACAAGGGGACCTTCCACAGGAGGCGAGTGTATATGGTAACCTTGATTATGTTGATAACACACCTTAGCTAAAGGTGGGAGAAACCTCAGCCACTGTGCCGCAATATCCAAAAGAAAAAAGGGAATAAACTGCAACAGGTGAAAGGCAGCCGAGCTACCGGTAACGGATGGTCATCATTCCGGTAAGCTATCTGCCTGCTACTATGCAGCAGAAAAAATAATTTGCCATGTCAAATTATAAAAAGCCAAGTAATGAAATCGTGGTTAGAGTGGAGGCTATGAGGGTTGGGGTGGTACAAAGAAACTCACAGCACCAACGTCCCTGTGCTCGGCTCCTAGCCATATCAAAAATTGTGTCCAGCCAAACGGGTTCATCTTCTTTCGGATCCTAACCAGGTAGCCGAGACGCTCCAACCAAGGCCAGCACAGAAGTGAGGGCCTTCATTCCTTTTGACCAAGTCATTGCTTAGCCACCCCTCCTCTTCTTCCATCCACACCCACTGCGCGCAAACAAAGCACGTCGTTGGAGTCGGTGGGCTGGCATGCGTTACAAGTGGCCGAGCCATCGGAACCTGGTGCGGGAAATAACGGTTCTCGGCGCTTAATTTACTTTTCTTGGGCCGTAAACAAGGCGTCGAACACGCACGTTGCTCACGCGAAGTCGTTCTCCTGGGAGCAGATCCACACCTACTAAGTCGTGTCCTGTGAATGCGATTTCCATGAGTTCGTCAACAGCGAAGTTGAAGAGGAAAGGTGACAACGGGCATCCTTGTCTCACAGCGCTGGAGATATTAAAGAGCGACGATAGCTTGCCGTAATCCCTAACTCTGTCCGAGCTACGCGCGTATAATGGTCGGATAATATTTACATATTTCTCAGGTACACCTTTCCTGAGTATACAGCCCCAAAGTGCACGTATATCCACCGAATCGAATGCACTTTTGATATCGAGGAACACAATTGTGAGCCGGCAATATGTGTGACTGTGCTCCAAAAACTGACGCAAAGTGGAGATGTGGTCAATGCAGCCACGACCTCATGAATATGGCTTTCACAAGCGGTCGTCAGTCTTTGAAGGATGACAGAGGCAAGCAATTCGGTGGCATTGGAGTTTAGACTGATTCCTCTATGGTTGCCGCATTCGGATCGTGAGCCTCTCTTGAAAATTGGGACTATGACGGAGCGCCTCCAGTCGGTTGGGGCAGTTTCCTGCTCCCACAGTTTCAATAGTAACTCGTATAAATCATTCACAAGAGCAGATCCTTCGAATTTGAAGTTGCCTGGTGATGGATAACCTGGTCCCGCGGATTTATTTAACTCCAAAAGTGTGATCACAGGTTCGACTTCTGCGCGAGAGGGTGGATCCCAAGAGATAACTCAGGGAGCGGGGCGATCACTGGCCGGCGAGAAATCTAACAATACCCACCGAGTCAATTGCCTTTCAAATATTCAGCCCAAAGCTCCAAGTATATAGGAAGAAATTCGACAAAACAGCTCAAGTTCTACGGAGCAAGTGGGAGATTGTTCACGCAGAATGAATGATGATAGGCCCTGACTGTGAAGAGGCGATTTTGGCCGCGCCTTCAGGCATAACCACAAGCAGAGCAATAAAAAACCGAATAAGACAGTCTAGGGCATTGGAATGAATCCCACCCAGCCAGAATAGGACAAGCGGAAGCGACGATAAGAGGGCAAGTCGGCGAACACAGGCCTCTCGGATCGGCTGATTTAGGAGAAGGAATGTGACACCGAGCGAAAGGACAATGCAAGGTTCGCGGTGAGCTGGAATTGTTCTCTATAAGTGTACGGTGCGGGTTAGCCTGTGAACACGTTGTGCGTGGCATTAAAAACTATGCATCCCCACCGCTTCGTTTTAGCTACAGTATTTTGGAAGCGGTGGAGCAAAGAATATTTACCGATTGTTCGATAAAGAATAAAGTGGATGACGACCGAAAAGATGTTTGAGCGTGGCGACGTTAAACTACTTATATCTGAGACACTGACACGAGGGCATTGGCCACTAGATGTAAGTACAGATTGCGTAACCTCATGGGACAACTCATTTCGGAAATGTATTCGTAAAGATAAAAGACGGTTTATTTAAGAGATATGTAAGAAAGACATGTTTGCTAGACGTATGCAATGGGGAAGAATGAGTAGTTTCGGTTCTTGACATTTTGCTTGTGGAGGTTTTGTGAGTAGTGTAATGTTTGTAGAAAGTAGAAGTCACGATTAAACTTCACACAATAATCTGCCTCGGCGGGGAATCGAAACCCGGTCCCACGAATTTCCGGTCCGCTGCTCTACCACTGAGCTACCGAGGGCTGATGATTAGGTGCGCAGGCGGGAGGTGTCTCCTCTGATCTACTGCTCCAGGCAGGACCACTGTGAGTTCAACATGATGAAGTGGGAGGGGGGGTGCAGGTGCACCATTGTAACTTTTATTTTGCCCATGGTGGATGGTGCGGGATTATGGCAAACCAGAGCAAAAGAAAAACGGTTGCTTAATGGGAAGAAAACCCCTTGGATCTGGGGCGGAATTTTAGCGGTAACTTTATCAAGCAATTAGCAAGATGCATAATGCCATTTATCGCTGGACTACTACCATCTATTCGTCCACCCATTCGAAGTTCCATGTTCCCATGGCACCCGACGTAATATCATGTATTTCGCAAGACGCACATTGGTATCGCACTCTGGATGACGAAACCAGACACCTGCCTCATCTGCTGAACGCAGACTTACTGATTATCCCTCATGTGACCTCATAACAATAATGCCACGGTTTCACTTTACCTCTCACTGTGGAAACCGTTCACCATCACACCGTGCACCTTGTCCAGAACCCCACACACCTCAGACCAGAAGCATATTCCCGCTCCGAGGGGCACACACCCGCAGGTTTCTCCCCCACCCTCTATTTGACAGAGGCACGAAACCACCCCTCCATATGCTGCGTAGCGATGCAATGAGCCAAGGAGTAGCGGACATAATAAAAGATTGTAATCCGATAATAACCTTTGTATTGTATGACTCTTGATATACGGTGGCAAGTACAGCTTGTATTCTTTTTGGACATTGTGAACACCGGTTGGTTCGAAACTGAACGGGTACCGTCGAGGTTTGCACATGTGAAATTATGATTCCTAATTGTATCGTAGAGTAGTTAACGTCTTGGATTGCTTTATTGTTTGGATCTCGCATTATTTACACTTCACTGGAGCCCCGAGCGTCGTTGCCGCTTACACTGTTTACTGTCTATCACTTTCACACAATTCTAGCAGACAACACACATGCGTGGTGTGTCATCATAGATATGTTGAAGCAAGCATAGCTGGATGCACCTTAAATTATGCAGCAAATATAAATTAATTGCTCTCATATTCTTTTCTGGTTGTTTTCAAATTTTCCAATGTATTTAGAATATATACATCTGGAATACCTTTTTTCTGAATAGCAGATTACTGCTGTTCTATCCTGTTTATGAAGGGGAGCATAAACTTTGCCAGCGCAGACTCATTGAACTGAACACAGACCCAACGAGTTCCATGCATAAGAACAGGAGTGCCTTTCGGTTGGTCCAATTTCTCTTAGTAACGTCGACCAGTTTAACTTGTGTCCCACACACTGGATAAGTTGCTTCAATATCTCCTTGGTGAATAGAATTGACTTGACATTGATCAAAGACAGGCAAGTGAAATGCAGACCCTAAATAATCGTGTAAATTGAATGACATCTGTGACGCCGGAAATTGGGCTTCAATGATGAGAACTGAGCAGAACACAGATCCATTCGAACGCCTGGCAAAACTGCACTCTCTATTTACCGTACTCTGATCTGGGATGTAGGAGGCCATACAGTTGTAGTAGCATTTCTGGCAAGTTAAAATACTATTTTATTATTTAAAAATCGCAGCCCACTTATCGGGATAACTATCCATACATTAATTCTAAGATCGGTAATGTATATGGTCGTTGGCGGCATGGATTTTGTCAATTCGTTAAATACGTTTGCTTAGCCTTTTTGCTATGAGACCGAATTAACTTCGTGGTACCAATGCTTTCATTTTTATGATTGCCTAATAAATTTTTCAGTCGGTAGAAATGTAATATTGGTTCACTATCGCGTATATGTCGTTTACAGTATACGTATAAAATCCAAACCATATAATATCAAAACAGAGGCCCTCATTTTCCAACATCAATGTTATGGGGACAGGAAGTCACACGATGGCCTCGTCTCTGCTGTACGCTAATGTTTATGGTATTTTCAACTGTTGATGCAATGCTTCCTGACCACAGATGTAATAGAATAATAAAATTTTTATCTGACTGTAGGTCCTGAAAGCCACTGGAGCATGAAGTCAGCCACTGTCTCAATGTTAGTCCTTCCGAACCAAGTACTTGTTGCCAAAGTGAATTGGCTATTTTTAAAATGTTACTGTGTTTCAGTGTTTTGATTGCTCCATTTTCGGAACAGGACAATGACATTTTAACATCCATAAGGTTTTTATTTCGAAAGTGCCTGGCTGCAAGTTAGCAGGCAATCATTGTTAAGTGGCATGGGTTTGTATCCTTTACAAGCAGGGTACTGGTTTCGCGTCCCCACACTGAGTACGCTGTTGCCTAGATAGCCCTATCCGCAGCTTCGAAACATTTGTAAAATCGCTTTATCTTCCGTAGACATCCTTGTTTTCAATATCATTGTTGCCCTGGTGAGTTTTTGCGCACCGAAAGCTACCCAGCTAATTAAACTACAATGTTTGAGGATAAGGACTAGAAGTTGGACACGACTTTGATGTAGACTTTATACAACTTAGCAAATGACAAATACTTCCGGTTATTATCGGGTGCACGAGTGATCATATCCATACACAATGAAGTTTTGCAGTAGGTTAGCAAATGTGTTGTTAACTTTGTTCTAGTGAGCGCATGTTATCTTCTACATCTACGCAGCTTTTAAACTTCTACGAGTAGAAGGCATCCTTTGTTCTCTACTTCCGGTGACATTGAATCTCCTTTCACCATTTTCCCATCCTGCCTACTCTGGACTTAACGCGCACACATTCGCAATAAGTCATGTATGACGGCATCCGCCGGTATGACTGAGGTGTCTCTAATTGAGCAATATATATTAGGACAGATAGAACGATAAAACAGTTGTGTTCCATTGATTTAACAATGTTATTTGCAATACAAAACTGCTGCCGTGAGCACAACTTAGATAAACGATCAGAACAGTTAGAGTAATTTAGTTGGGCGGAGCAGGAGAATCTAAAATGACCCGAACGCTGGCTGTCAAGCAGTGCAATTGCCGACAGCCTGTGGGCGTGAGCTGCAGCTGCACTCACGCCACTTATCGACTTCACTGAACACATGGGTTGAGGCAATTTCTCAGTACAAAGTTTTTATTTCGATGTAATTGTAATAGGTTAAGACATAATGGGTGGAAAATTGCTACTCAAATTACACATCGTTATCTTAGATTCTACTCTCTGCTACAGGTCGCATCAGCACGTGGATGTACAGTGGGCCACGTTATCACTTGGGGTTTTAATGCGTTCTGCTTGATGCGACTGCAGATACATACAAGCTGCGCTGCAAATCCCCTCGTTGGTCCGTAGGTAATCATATTTGCTTGATTCTCATTACATTCAGAGGCACTTTGTCGGCACAGTTTACAATGTAGGATGTTCAGCTTTAATTAAACATATATACTCGCAGAAGCCAGTTTCTAATGCACCTTAATTAATCATGGATACGACATGACAAACATCATTGTTAACCCTTCAACTGTTTTCGAAAAATTTGGCGTTGGTTCAAAAGTAATAGAATTGTAGCGTGTCGGAGTGTCGCTGTAGCAGATCAATTTTGTCATCGGGGGGTTACCCATATAGTTATAGTCGTTTCTTCTTCTCTTTACCTTCACATTTTGTCTTCATATCGTTAGAACCACCATCGCTTATTGGTGTTTTTACACCATTCATCTAGTCGCCTTGCGCTCTGTTCTCTACCGGCAGCTGTGATAGTACCGCCCAGCTAGCCACGAGAGGTGACGCAAGCCCACTGTTCACCCAGCTCCGACACTTACTAGGTGGTTTTCTAACCGCTTACGAAGTATGACGTTTGACTTTCAGTCACTTGGTCAAATACGTCCCACGCACATAGAGGAGATTGGAACCCACGACCGGACGCATATTACAAAAATGATATTCCAGTCTAATCTCCAATATTTAAGATCGAAAAATAGTGTGAAGATAAGTAAAGTTTTCCTTAGTTGCCACACTCTAGTTCACTTATTTCATTTTATTTAACCGAAAAGTGACATCTTAGTCAACTCATCCGCAATCATGCACGACAACTCAACCCTTTCTCGCCTATATAATTTCGCTAAGTAACTAGCAAAGCGGTAGCGAAGAAGTAAGTTACTAAGCTGTGTGATAGGCTGTCCCGAAATCGCATAGTGTCGAAAACCACAGAAAATTTCAAAATTTTCTAATTTCTTATTCCAATCTTACAGCGAGCCTATGTTTAGCAGTTATAAACACCTAGATTTTATTTTTAGATATCTGAAGTTTTAGAGTTTACCCTACACGCGATAGGCAATCAGTAGTGGAAAGCTCATTAACATGTAGACTATGAACACGCAAACTTACGGTGGATGGTTAGAAAAAAGTTTGATTGAGTTCTAAACTTACTATTTGAGGCAGATGGAACGCGAATCTGCTTACGTTTTTAATGCACATGCATAGATGCTTGTTGTTGCTTGGCAGATAAGTAGATAAGCCGCAGAAAAGCATGCAAATTTTTGCTTAAACTAAAGCACAAATGTGTCAGTGAACTATCAGTCAATTTAAAAGCTTATCATTGGTTTTGTGGCTCGAATACTGTGTCGATTGTTTACCTGCAAATCCGAGGGTTTTGGTATGGGGAAGTCAGCACTGGCTCATTCAGGACAACGCTAATGGCATTACCAAACTACCCGGCGGATGAGAACTTCAAAGCACTCGCTACAGCTCTTGCTTCGGCTGAGTTTAGCTCAGCTTGTCCAAAATAGAATCCACTCAACCAAATATTAGTAGAACAAAGGCGAACAAGCAGATAGCTCCTATGCTTGAAAGTAAGTTAGCTTCATGCATTTGGTGTGCTGGTTATGATAAGCTGATCCACCAACCTGCCTTGAATATCACAATAGCAAATGCACTACCTAATGGGCGACATCAATATCGAACTCCCCTGTCTTCTTGCTGAAAGTGGTTCTACTAATCTATTCACCCACCCTCACGCTACAACAACGCTTCAGATCGCGGAAAACGGCGACCAAGTTTCATGACGAGAGGGTTGCACGAAAGTACCATTGTGCGCGAAAACAAATCAGGGGACAGCCAGGATATGTTAGTTAATGCTGATTTGTTGGTGGATCCCGTGTGATCAGATGCACTAACTTCCTTCTGTCAAGATTCTCTTTTTGCATGTCAACACACCTGCATCCACTTAACAAAAATTCCAGTAGAAAAACATTAATTTTGATGTTCGAAATCTGGAAATTTCAAAAAATGCTCATTTTTAATTAATTAATATATATAGCTAGGACAAGACTAAATTGAAGCAGTTGAGCTTGGTACGGCTAAAGCAATGTAGAACGGTAACAATATGTGATAGTACAACGTCCTGTAGATCACTTTGCACATCCTTCGCTTTAATAATTTATTTCATCTACGTGGCACCTAAGATCGAGATTAGTCTATAGTAGAAAAATTACGAACAGAGATTCATTTTCCGGCTTACATTTTACAACCCTTAATTACTTTCTAAGTTCATGGTTTTTCACAAGATTAAACGGATGACACTTCAGTCGCAATAAAAATCTTCGATAAATCTTCATGTGCAAATAAACGTATTAGCGGAGCCGAAAAGTCGACAACTGGATAGCATTTGAAATACGTTCCTTTGAGTGATTTCTTTGGTTTGTCCGGATAAGTGGGACAAACCATCCATAAATATGTATTTAACATATTAGCAGTTTAAATAATGATTACTGCTTTTCTTATGCAGACGTTGTAATTCCTGTCACTTTCTACCAGAACCTACGTGTTCCGGATGGTACGAGTATAAAAATAAATATAAAATACAATATAATATTAAAGTAAAATTGTGCTTACTTTTCATTTCTTTTGATTTTCTTATTTATCGCTCACAATGTCTAGCGGCTGACTGATCTGCGCAAACTAACAAGTACAGATTAAACACAACGGAACAAGGAAGCATTTGTCGGATTTAAGAAGCAGGTGCTATAAATCTTTCACTTTGCTATTTACCAGCCATAATTAACGGGATCAAATAACTCAATCAACCTTACAACAATTTCTGGAATTAAACTGCATTACTCTCGTGCTATTCAACTTTTACTGGCATTCTGACCTGGTAATGCGGCGTGCATTGTTAAGAGATGTCAACACATTCCCCCAAAATTCGCAGATTGTAAAAGCCTGAGCAGTACCTTTGACGCGAATATAACTGCTCTCTGGTTTCTCACGATTCTCTAGTTGCTCAAACACTCCCTGCTCTACTTTCATGCATCGGAAACAGGAAATAGGTGTAAACATTTCTCGGATTCCCTATTTGTAATCATAAGTAAATAAATCAATTGCTCTGTACAACAAACTCAAATCGTAACTATTGTTATCCAAAGTAAACAGTGTTTTTGAATGATAAGTTGTAAGACTCGGCTTCACAGTTTGTGTATTATTCGCACTTGGATAGCTAGATGAATATCGCATGGTCACCCATGTAAACAACCAGTTGTAGAACAACGCATACACAGGAATATCCAAGTTTAAATACGCCACAAAGACGAGTATGAAATTACGAACATATTCGCCCTACAACGCCAGCTAGCAGAACTAATTGTTGGCATTAAGAATATTGAAGAATCACTTCGGTATACCTAAGCATGCGAGTAAAATGTTGGCCTGTCTCTTACTTGGAAAGTTAGAGAAGTAAAACTTGCCTTTTGCTGATGTGCGCATTAAAACTACACCAAAGCAGTATAGTATATGCAAATCAAATCGAAATATATGGTTCTTACATCAGTCATTGTAAACGGCAAGTTGAGTTCTCATTGGAAAACGGGCATTAAGTTGTTTTTGCTTTTCACAACCCTGTGCAATTTGTTTCAGCTGATGTGATCGGATTCACTTCTATCCTGTAACGATACTGCGTGTATCACGTATACACGCTCATTACATCTTACCCTGACCAATTTCTCTTCCATTGTAGATGTTTACACTAGTACGTCTTGGATAATTTTACAGAGAATCTTTTGGATAATGCCTAAATCTGCAGGTGGTTTAAACCAAAGAATTTTGGATTCAGTGAGCAAATTTTGCTACCTGGCTGTTAGAAATTGCTTCGGTATAGATTATAAGAGATGGATACACAAACATAGTTAGTCTGCTTCAAAACCTATTTGTTACATTACCCGTCGATCGATAAATAAAGCGAAAGTTCTCTGGTACACCCTGACTAGAAGAATCAGTTCCGTAATGGACTACATTTATCAGTTTCATTTTGTGAACACTCAAGGTTACTCTAAGTATGCTTTAGTGGCTTTGGAACAATTCAGTTGCAGTTTCGACTTGGTTACCACATCCGGACTGCTTACGAAAGGATGGAGTTTGTGTCCCATCAGCTGACGTAGATTAATTAGGTGCACTCATTTATCGTAGCAGTCACGGAGCGGCTCAGGAAGCAGTTTCTTTTTCACAGATGGCTGTTTGCTTCCTTTAGTAGGCATCTACTTTTAACACCTAACAGGCTAAATTTTATGGTCGCATTTGCCATTCACTCGCCTAATTGGAAAACAGGTGTTTGAAATTCAGCTTACGTTAGCCTCATGTACAGCTGTAATATTGGCTATGTGTCCATTAGTTAATAAATACACTAGAGTCAAAGTACTTAAGTTCGTTTATTGGGTGTATACCTATTCCTTCCTCGCTTACTTTGATGATAAATGCTACTAGCGCCGTGCTTTTGTTTTATAGACCATTTGATTTTCCTAAAATGTTTTTTCCGATCCTTTACATGTAAGTGTAAGGTTATTTTATAGCCTGAATTCAACAAGCATTAACGTCTGAATCCTCCAAGATATTTGACCGTGGATGGCGAAATGTGGTTGTTTTTATGTCCCAACAGTTAACACTAACGCTAATGGTTGCTTGAGCGTGAATGCATACTATAACATCAATTCAAATTACGGATGTCTAGTTCGTCCGCTTGAATCTGGAAAATGAGATCGTTATTACTGTATTCTTCCAACAGCAATGTCTTTATTATTCTAGATGGAGTGACAGCTACTCCGCGGCTTAGTAGCAGGCGCCAGCGGAATCGTTTATTTATGTGTTATTTATGAACAACTGTTAGATGAAAATAATAGCAGCTAGCAAATAGGATGATTATGAGACAGATGTTGTCGGTGCGATGCTGCATAATTACGTTGCTTCATGTTAAGAGGATTACCTGGCTAAGTTTCAGCAGATGTATAATTTAGTGAACTGAGTTATATACCATGGTAAGGGTCTTCACGTCATAAGTGCGTGGGATCTTAACGTATGCACAGCTGTCAACAGAATGATGGGGCTTCATCTAAAGTCTATTCCAATAATCATCTCAATCTACTATATTTAACTGGTAGCGTTCAATTTGCATTAGGTATACATTACTCAGATCGCATAAGATGGACCACAAATTTAACGGCCACTCGATGCGTTTAGGATAAAAGTTTATCCATAACGGCTGCTCCTAGAATGTCTTTAAATTTGTCTGCGAAACGGTACGCACAGTCTCACAGTGTCCATCTTCGGACGGTTATTGTATGAAGACGATAAGTTACCTTGAAGTTTCGTTTCTAAAGACCAATAACTATAACAACTTACAGTTTAATTCAGGTGAAGCGGAACTGAAGCCACCACTTGCACGCGGTATCGGGATGACTTTTCAAAACAAATACAGACTTGGCAGCAATCCAAATACTGGTATCAAACAGTAAACAACCACTTAATACTGTACGTGGAGTTAAATCATCAGTCGCTATAGTGCAGTTTTAATGACTGATTCTTGCTAGCCGTTTGTCGGTGTTTTTTGCCTGAGCTTCATGGTGCGTTCACAGGTGTTTGTATTAAGAATACACTTACCTGAATAACGTTCTTTTTTCACCATGTCTGGGCTGTTCATCCGCTAGGTAGAAATGTGCTCAACTTGTACCGGCAACTTTGGTGTGCTTTTCCCGTGTCCATTAAGTATGCTCCACTCGCTCGGTTGATAAGCTGCCATCAAACAACTTGTGACAGGGTCAGTGTCGCGCACAGACAGCTCGTTTACACTTGTCCGGGATCAAAACCGCGCTTGACTCAGAATAAATCACACTAATTCCACACTGTTCATACTGCGCGTGCAAGCATTGTCTACTTGTGCTTGCTTTCCAGTCAACCGGCTGCGTTTCGGTTTCGCTCGATTAGAATATCAGCCACAATCGCACCCGCATTTTCCTTGTTTTACAAAGTTAAGCTTTTAACTTTTCCATTGTCTTTTACTGTACGTGATCATTGGGGCTGGGTTACGATGTCAGGTCATTCAGCACGTTTGGCTTCCGCTGCTATTTACGAAGCAGAGTATATCCAAAACGATACCTTTAACTGCATATTATGATCGCCATTTTCCCGTCTACATTCGCAAGTAACTAGTGGTTCAGGATAACTGTGATTATTTAACTACAAACAACACGCCTTAGGACTTACGACACTATGGATTTTACTTGGAATTATTTGAGGTGCTTACTTTAGAATCCAAAGCGCGGAACGGAGGAACAAATTGTCAGTTTATGTGACGGAGTAATTATCTACTTTAACTTTGCCTCATGTGAGACTTGTAATAATTGTATGTACTTGAATGTATTAGCGTGTTTTATTAATTGTTCACTTTAGGTGCTAATTGTTAGATTTTTGGGTAAAGATAAATTGTTCTTGATGCACTCGGTCTCTATGATAGCAGATGATCCGGATCTTTTCATAACTCAACCTCGGAGCTTTGTAGTAACATCGAGTGACCGACCTTCCTTCTTGTTTCGTGCTTCGATTAAATGACAAATTCATTTTTTCTCGACTAGTGGGCACTTTGAGTTGGCTCCTTTGTTTAGTAATTGGGACATTGGTTTGTAACATCGCGAGAGTTCTAGAGCTAAAAGGTTATATGCGAATTCAAGCTAATCGTGATTGACCAAGTTGTTTGACGCGTGTACACAAAAGCCAATACCAACCATTATAAATACTGCGTCGTCTATCGCTACGTTTCCGTGCTATTTGGTAACTTGCTCGCATCCGAGACATATGGATTAACCAAACTCATTGACGGAACTCTATCATACTTGTCCCTTTTTGTGGCAAACAGAGCCCCATTTAACGTTTAATTTGGGAAAGCTTGATGCAATATTGCATGAAGCATTCGTGGGCGCATAAAACACTGTTGGCATACAAAACGGTATAATGGTGACGAGAAACGAATTATTTTCTTTGCTGGCACATTGACTTAAATCAACGTCGGCCAACTTTGTGACCAGTATAGCCTTAATAAAGCTTGAAAATTTGCTTGCAAAAGACATTACGTTGAACTGTGATCAGTTTATATTTTATCTAATTGGCATACAACTATAGTCACCTTAGGCACCTTATCATGTATCAAAGGGTTGCAAGCAAATTTGGGCTTATAATAATACAAAAGTTATCGAACATTAGGACAAGCATTATCGTAAAGTAGATAGACTCTTCCGCAATTCTGGCATATTTTAAGCCAAGACATCCAAATGGAGGTTGTTGAAAAATGGCGCTGAATAATTAAAGCATGAATTTGCATATTACATCGCTTGACGCATTGATAGTATCTGAGACTAACTTGGGTCGTTTTCGCAAAAATGGTCATATGAGTCTGCAATTTGAGTCTGCTATAGCCAATCTTCTCAGAGAAAGCTGATCTGATGTCAATTCTGACAGATTACTCCTTGTAGACATTAAGATCCACTTGTATTCCTGATTTCATGCTCTGAGGAGATAACTTGCAAATTGGCTATTGGTTAGCCAATGTGAAGAGCTTACGAGACTAATACGTGATATTCGCACTTGCTCGGTTGTTGACTGTTGCTTGTGTTCCTAATTAGTTAACTAAACTTTGCGGCGTCCATATGGGGAAATTATAGCTAGCATACTTCTTGTTCCGTTGAATAGCTACAAGTGCACGGCGGCACATCAAAAGCTAACATATGGCAATGATTTAGTGAATTAAAACCACTGCTTGAATAATTCAATAATACACACACCGAAAGGTCGAGCTCTGTTTCAGCGTTTGATGTGGAAGAGTGATTTGCCATAGTTTTAAACGGACAATGAGACTGCGCCTCGCAATAAAGCTGTCACTATTGGCGAATGGGGCTGATTAATCCAGAAAAAGTGCACCCGATCACGCAAGGAAGAAGCCTGCAACGAACATTTTGGAATATTACGGGGCCAAGGCACTGTGATGACTTTAGGAATGATCTTGAGTTTTATCTGATTCGGTATGGAATCTTATTGAGACCTATATGCTGGAAGCGTGTTATCGTTGCTTATGGAACTACTTCTAAACCAGTGTTGTGCTTTCATTTTTACGGTGGATTCTTATACCCCTAAAAGAATACCCACACCAAATTTTAATGCTTTATTAAGTGGTTTTGCTGCCACAGCTTCCGCATCGTGCTTAGTCCGGTATTAGTAAATGCAATGGTACTCGAATAGATGGTTGACCGTTCATCTGAAACTGTTGTATATAAAACATTTTCCTATATTTATATGTATATATATAGGTTTCATATATATAGGTTTAATATGTACGGTGAAGCCACCTACATATCTATATATCAGCACTCTTTAGACAATGTCATTTTAAGTGCTTAGTTATATTCCGTTCTTTTGCAACTAATGGCAACTGTAAAGTGCTTGGACATCATGGAAAGCTGCAACTTGTCAAGATCTGCCTAACCACATTGCAACACCAAATCAAACGAGCTCAAGTCAACTAAGTTCGTGTCGTCTGCATCAGAATAACTGTGCTTGTAGAAAGATACCATAGGATAAAACCCATCTCTAGTCTCAAGACAATTCAGCTTGACCCTGGTGGTGGCGTTGTCTCTCTATGGTCGGTGGCGGTGTGCTCCAGCAACTGGAAGTGTACTGAAACGGAAGATCCATAGCCTCTGCTAAAGTAATTTGAACTTGACCACACGTGCCACTGAGAACAGGAATGTTCCGCGGAACATACCGCAAGTTGTTTAGACACATAAATGGTGCTTGTGGTCATAGCGTTGCCGCTTCGCAGGACCGCGCGGAACTGACACAGCGGACTTGTTCAGTTAAGTAGGCCACCCCGTTTTAAGTGGTTTAATCATATATATATATATACTTTCAGTTATCGTGATGAGCCTAGAATTTTGAGACTTTTCATCATTTATGCTAGGTAGGTAGCTGAGGGGACCTTGTGCACTTGTGTAAAACGAGCATGTGCTGTAAACTCCTGTCAAGAGTATAGTTGTTTGGAGGGATATAATGTTTACATTTGTGTAATAGTTATTTATTGACTTTTCATGATCTGCCGATACTGCAGTTCGAACCGCTTCCTACTGGAAGATAGATCGCGTATATCGTAAGTTTTCAGCACCAGGGTGGGACGGATATGTCGCTGCTCTTTCGGAAGTAGGCTGTGCCTAACCGTATGTTGTTCGAAAAAGCGCAATGTTTTTGCATATTTTCTAAGACACACTGAAAATACACACAGTCACAAGCAGCTTGTTCTCCATTCATGTAACGATATTCAAGTGATTTTGTAATCAGCGGTACCGGATAAACTTCAGTTAAGCAAAATCAAAGTGAAACATATAAGTAAAACTGTTTGCATTTGAAGGACAGGTATGGTTGTTTTAGTCGCACATGAGAAGCGACTTGACGTCTTCTTTCGTATTCAACTAACGCAGAGTGATGTAACGGAAGGTCTTTAGTTGATAAACATCTATTTATTTTTTATGATTCTGAATCACATCACATGATCTGCGCTATCGAGGAAAATGCATGCAAGACAAATTTGATTTTTAATAATGGAGTTAAGGATGTTTGGTTTGTGAAAAAGTAAATTTCGTGTACACTTTTCTAACTGTATTTCTAAACTGGCATAAGTGGCGTATTTAACCTATGTAGTGATTTCTTGCTGTAAGTTAGTTACTCACCTTCCGGTCATATATATTTGAGCTAAGTGGTTTACCTCGCCTTTTGCATTCTCATTGATAGACGGTGAGGTTGGTCTGTACTCTGCAATAAAGTGATTTACTCAGAGTTAACTGTTTTTACTTGCACAGTACTAGTACTGTCACTTAAGAGCAATCACTTCTAGTTTTCTAATAATATAGGGCCTCAGTTTGCGAAATAGCATTACGAATTTCTCAACAAGTTTGACTCAAATGAGTACGGTGTCCTCATTCACCAAATTCCGAAGCTCAGAACTTTGCTGGGTATACCGCTCATTGAAGGAGCGCTACCTGTTTCTAGTTGGTAGCTTTTAGCAACGACTTAAGAACACCAATCATTTTATTTGTTGTAACTAAAATGCCAGATTTTAATGACGGAAGCATTGAAGTAACTGGTCTCTTATTGTGAGTATAAAAGAAAGTTTGCATAAATCTAACTGCGTGGATTTGGCTTGCCTTTACAATTTGAGCTGTGATATTGAGTCCTAATGCGATGCAATTTTGTAATGTAGCTTACTATGACCAGGATTTGTTTGCCTCATTTTTTCAAAATGAACAATCGCGTATCAACAGGATATTTGTCATTTAAGCTACACAGGGACTTTTACTCATGACAATCACTGTTACTGCCAATTGTCAAATATTCCGTTGAGCATCATAAACGTTCTGCATAAACGTGCTTAAACATTGCATCTGGAAAACTATCCGCTACTAATTGTTTTATTCAACTGATGCTTTTGTCTACGTTTGTTTGTCCTATAGCAATGCAAGAACATGAGACTAACAATCACGATCCAAATATCAGAAGACGTAAGCTGTGAGATGACGCGGTCATTTCGTGCTTATCTCCTCAGTCGCGTACAAGGCACCTAACAATTTGAAAACATTTAGAAATTCATCACATCTAGACTCACTCAGACAGCCGCCACACTCCCGGAAAAGCACTGTACGCGCGTTTCATCCTTTCACGATGGTCGTTGCCGTCCCCCGTAGCTCAGTGGTCTCAAACACGGACTGGCAACAGTCGAGTTGCGGGTTTGAGCCCTACCAAGGGTCCGATGGAATGCGAACTGTTGATGATTCCCGAAAGATGAAACGCGCGTACAGTGCTTTTCCGGGCTTGTGGCGGCTGTCTGAGTGAGTCTAGATGGGACGAATTTCTACCTATACCATTCAACTCCCCCTATTACTCTTTTGTAATTTGAAACAAGCAAGGTTGGATGCGGTCGATTGGTGGTCAGCTGATGGTCAACAATTACTGCGTCTCTACCACGACAGGCTCAATGTTACTGTCAACTGCTTCTGTACGCACAGAGGCGGCCGCTCGCGATTGATTACGATGGCTTCCAGTAGCTTGAGTACATGCGGCTTTTGGTTACGCATGTGGACAATAAGTGAGTCACTTGGGTTGACCTGGTGACCAGTGTACAGCAGATGCCTCCTGATTGTTGTAGTTATCCTGCCGTGGTAGTGCCGCAGTAATAGCTGGTTGTCAGCTGACCAATCGACCGCATCCGACATTGCTTGTTTTCAAATTGTTAGCTTACGTATATGTAGCCCAGGAGATAGGCACAAAATGACCGGGTCCTCTTACGGCTTACGTCGTCTGATATTTCTGTTACGGTTTATAAAGGGAACTGCTTGTTTCAAATCACGATAAAGTTGGGAAACACAAGTCGTTTGCAAATGTGAATAACATTTGCTTTACCAAAAGAATGATGAAATTTCATTTGCGCAGGTTCCGTTGGCTGTGTGCAAGGAGCTAATCACCTTCGCAGTAACGTCTGTGGGATTACTTGGGACAACGCTAAATTCTGCGCCTGTGTCAACGAGGTAGCCTAGTCCTGTTTTACGGTCGGTAACGAAAGAAAGGCGATTGAGATTACCAGCGACGTCCGTCGCCTCTACGTGCTGGTCGGTCCGTCTCCCTGTGTTTAGCTCTTAAAGGAACAATAGGAACAGCAACGATCTGGCTTACGGACCAAATCGGTTGGTGTACCAGCAATAGGATGGTCTAGGCGGGGACTCCGAATAGGATGGAAAACCGGTTCGACTTTTAGGACGAGATCGGCAATTAGATTCGGAAACTGAAATGTCTTCGAGTCATTTATTAAACTCGGCCATCTGTGCCCTGGGTTCCGCTACGTCAGCATCAGTTGTCTATTGGACCTGCGAAACTTGAGCGTAAGATTCCCAAACAAGGTCGGCGGTGTCAGCCAACAGGGACAGTGGAACATCGTCATTGGCAAAAGGTACGTGGTACCTTTCACTGGGTAGTCGTTGTATCCCCATCTCCCATAGAAAATCGTCATCTATATATGTGGGTTTTGGTAGGCTCTGCATTTGCTTAACAACCGTGACAGCTAAAGATCACCGGGTTGCGTTTCGCTTAGGAGTTTTATTACGCTTTGTCGGTAGGACAAGCCTGTTTCTTTTAGATTCGCAATTCGCGAGAACCTTACACTATATACGAGGAGGAAGCAATCAAGGAGCGTTATATACACACGTGCGAAGGTTGCCAAACATGCAAATCTCTTTTCCAAGAACGTCCTGTGTCTGTTGCTGCTGAAGTTGTCGTTGTGTCTATGCAGCAGCAATAGCTGAGCCGGCAGCAGCATGCTGAGGATGATGCTGCAGTTGGACCTGCGTACATTGCTTTTGGCGCTGTTTGGGCTTGAGGTAGTTGAGAGAAAGCGCTGTTGCTGCTGCTGCTGTTATTCTCGTTGCTTCAGTTTTTGAGCTGCATTGCGTAAACTAGCAAAGGTTGTTGCTGATGGGATGAGAGCACTGAATTGTGCGGGGAGAATTGTCGAAGACGCGTTACAGCTGGGGTTGAGCTGATGGATGAGGACTGCAGACTGTTGGGCACCATTCTGTCGGAGAGCAGACATCAACACCTGCTGCTGTTGTGCCGCGGCCAAAGATGCAGCTAAAGTGGCGTGTGGAGACAGAGCAGATATTGACGTCGGCAAGGAGATTTCAGCCATATTTGAATTGGAGTCTGGAATTCCTACGAGACTGGCTGGCCAGGTAATTGTGGGGTTCTTGAGCGTACCCACGGTAGCAACCATAGAGACACGGCTAGTCGTTGTTCCACTTGGGTCGCTCGTACCAGATATGGCAGCGAAACTTTCGTCGAATGCAACTTTCCGAAAATGCCCAAATTTTGTCTATGCAACTGAGCCTGAAGCTTTTGTTGTTGCAGATAAATGTGCAGAAAAAACCGCGTTCCAAAACTATAGAGTTTAACAACTGTCTGAAATAATGTGCTGGACGGCGGGTGCAGTCTCACTTTACATGAATGTACTTTACTAGGCCGTGCTCCACAACTTCAATGGAATTTGTTGTGACATTGATAAACTTGGTTATAGACGTAAAAATAATGCTTTATCTAGTTAGCTAATCATTTTTGTACGTCGAAAGGCTTGATCGCCAGGAAAGCTTCACAAAATGAAGCAGCAATATCCCCGTCCACTGGAAATAACATTGAAATAGACTGTAAAGAAATTTGGTAATTACTCTCCGAAAATAGCAAAGCTAAGTGTTCAGTATCTAGGCTATAATGATGCGATCCAAAAAACTTAAATCCGTTAAGCTATTGCATTATATTTTCCAATAACGTTAAGTCTTAGTTATCTGTTGGGTGTATTATGCAGGCTACAAAAATAGGAAGCGAATAAACCAGCGCGAGAAGCATTGCAGCAAGATACTTAATAAAAAATTTGTGTCACCGGAAGTGCCGTCAGTAAAACAAGTGGGCTTTTCGAAGGTTAAGTTAACAGTTAGATCCAATTTCGCAAGCCACTGGAAGGGAGTGTTTCCCGGTACTCTACAATGGCCTAACCCTAGATGACTAAATGATAGAAGCCTTCGATGGAGCTGTTAGTGAGTAAAACCGTGAGGTCAGGATATGTGCGAGTAGTTGCACGTGCTTGAACAAGGGCTTCCAATATGGGGTTGTAGCAGTGTTCGCTGGGTCTAGGCTATTGTTATTTATTAGTTAGGATGATCGTGTGGACCAGATTGCATCATCGATGGTCATCGGGGTGGGATGGTTGGACTGCAAAAAATGCTGGCGAGTCCAAAAAGGGCCGACAGGACATTCCTTCCGCTGTAGACAAGACGGTGCTCTTGGGAGGTGCCACTCCCCCCACCGCACCCCAGTCCACGGTCCTCGTTCCAGCAACAAATCCGGACTTGCTCGTCCAACGAAGAAATCCGGCTTCCTCGTCGGCAACGCAAAGCCAGGCGTTTGGGGACCAACCCGCTCTTGGCCTTTCACGGCCGAGGGCGACTGACTGTTCCTTGGGATACTAAGGGTTGTTGGGTCGGCTGGCGAGTCACTCGGGGTTGCGTCGAGCCGATTGCTGAGTCAGTCGCGGGTTGCCTTGACAGTTCCGGCCGTTGAATTTCTGGATGGTAGATCTCAGAGGGGGTGGGCGAAGGTCGGGTAAAGTGACTTGATGCAGGAGAGGGAAAATGACATGCATGATAAAAGCAAATACGCTTTTTAACTTTTCAAAATGTTGTGGGATTTTTCGTCGATTTTACAAAACGCTTATGGATGAGACGCACGGTTACCACCAAAGACGAAAAAGCGCTTTAATGGAAATATCAAACGCTTACAAAATCTGTAAAACGGACCCAACGTTTGCCCTATCTACCACGTTGGTCGGTTGCCTGGGGTTGAGACGTGGTAGGTTAAGACTCGAGGGAAACTGAGGGTTTCGGGATATCCAGTGCTCGGGAAGTCACCGCAGGTGCGGGTGCTTAAGTGATAGCATCAGGATGGGTTGAAAGAGGTTCGTGTCAAATAAACCAACTTTGAGGCGGTCGATGGCACCGTTTTTCGGTGACCATTCTGGTCTTTAAAAAAATGTTTTGGATTGGGCTGCAGGACTCTGAAATGGCCAGTGTAGGGAGACTGGAGAGGGCGCCACACTGAGTCGGTGCGGAGGAAGATGTGAGTGCAGGTAGAGAGTCCGCCGTGCCTTTGCACATCTCTTGTCGGCTCGCGGGGAAGAGTCGTGCATTGTGAACACGTGCTTTGAGCTAGGAAGGATGCAAAATTCGGCGGAGTCATACCCGACGATGCAGGAGGTGAAACGGATTCTGCTGATAATTTTAGCGTTGTACCGTAAACCAGCTCTACTTGTGCACATTGCAAGTCAGCTTTGATGATGCTGCGGATTCTTAAGAGTACGAGCGTAATGTTTTCGCTCCAGCTTGGTTCAGAAGAGGCGCAGAGCCAAACTTTAAGCTGTCTACGGTATCGTTCAACTAAACCGTTGCTGCTGGGTGATACGCTGTGTTATGAATGCAGCGACAGCCTAGAAAGTTGCATAACGTATGGAATTGTGTAGATTCCAAAGGTGTTCATCGGTCAGTTGTAATGGTGGATGGGCATCCGTAGTGCGAGACCCATCCGCCTAAGAAGGTCCGGATAACAGTTTCAGTATTAGGAGAATGCGTTCTGCCCATCTGCTGAAGCAGTCAACACATATAGGTATGTATACGAATATGCGTGAAAGAGGTAATGATCCTACCCGGTCTAGGTATACATACGAGCACCGAGAGTACGGGGCGTGAAATGAACCAGTAGGACTGCGGGTGTGACGATGTACTTTGGAGCACTGGCAGTGAAGTCAGCAGCTAGCCCAGGTACGAAAATGTTTGTTTACGTGTGGCCAAACGAAATGTTCGGTGACCAGTTTTATAGATGCACGGATACCGGGATGTGATAATGAGTGCAGTGCGACAAAGACTGTGCGTCTGAAGGGGACGGGCACGAGGTATCTAGGATAACCCATGGAAGTTTCACAGAGAACGCTTCCTTCCGTGGTTTGGAGAGGAACGGGTTGCACATGCAGCGAAGTGGACTGCAGTGTGCGTTGTTCGTATTCATCGTTAGCCTGAGCCGATGCATTGGCGGCAAGTTCGAGGGTAGGCAAAGACTGCAGAGTGAGGTTGACGCATGAGAGAGCGTCTGCGACGGGATTGTCGACGCTTGAGACATGACGTTTGTCGGCAGTGAACTGCGTGAGAAAGTCTGGGCGTCTTGTTTTCCGTTGTGAATGTTTGTCGCAAGCAGTGTTAAAGGCGAATATGAGGGGGCTTGTGGTTAGTGTAGTATAAGCTCGGCCTTCGAGAATGTGCCGTTAGTGACGAATGGCTGGGTAAATGTGGAGCAGTTCTCTGTCAAAGGTGCTGTAGCGGGATACCGTTGGCTGCAGGCGCTTGGAGAAGAACGCAAAGCATTGCCATTGCCCACCAACCTGTAGTTGGAGGACGGTTCCTACCGCGATTTCTGAGGCATCGGTCGTACTAGAAAGGGATACAGTTGATTCGGAATGAGCGAGGAGGGCTATGTTGGAGATAGCATCCTTGAGCTTGGCGAAGTCTCTCTGTGCTGTGTCAGGGAAAGCAAATGTGCTTTCTTTTCCTCTGAGTAGGTCAGGCAGAGCTGTCATGAGCTGAACGCAGAGCGGAATGTAACATAAACAGTAGTTGCGTAAACCACAAAATCAACGGAGGTGCTTGAATGAAGTCGGAGTTGTGAAGTCTGATTGCCTGAATTCTATCGGAAAGGACTTCGATACCAGGCGATGAAACGAGTTCGCCTAGGAATTCTACCATGCCTACCGAGCGGCCGTAATAAAAGTGTCCTCCTGCGTTATTCGCATTTAGCTCGGATTTATTCTCGCATAGACCTACGTACTATCATGCGATGGGCTCCGCGAGCTCCTCCTACTTCTGCTCATCTTTCTGAGCTGTTCTTCGCGGATCCCCAGCAAACTGTGCTTTTGCAATTTTGAAGTCTACCGTGTTTGAATCTTATCGGAAAATTATTTTTCCTCGCGTCGCACAAGAATTATTGTGGTCTCAATTTAAATCCCTTTGAGAGTCACCCGAAAATCTTGCTACCATTCCTTCTACTTGCTTTACAAAGCGATAGCTTTTAATTTGGTCCGCCCTTGGAGCAGCCACCCTCGTCGTTAAATAGTATCTTCCAAGTCATCATGCTTTCCTGCAATCCTACCTATCCGCCTAGCCGCTTACAGGCGGGATCGATACAACGCATCTCACCTAAGGAACATGTGACTCATCTGGACGTGGCACGTCTGACCCCTCTGACCTCAAACCAGCGCCGATTGCCACGCAACGAAACGCGAAGCGAAAGCATACACGGTGCGTCAGTATCTGCCTTCTTGCTATCGCTGTTGTAGTGTACATCCATTTGCTACATTCCATCTTGTTATTGTGGAATCTTTACACCATATCATTACCATCAGCGGTCATTCCTCAAACGCTGCCCCATTACTGACTGTGACCACATATATTAGTAGAATTATTCTATTCTAAGCTAGTGGTAAGTAGATAAGTAAGATATCTACTACCCAGCTGCTGAACTCTCCTTTTCTATCTACTCACTATTGGAATTGGTGCAAGTCACAATGACAAAGTGCACATCAAAAATAAATCTGGCCCATTCGATAGTCAATTGTAACCTGGGTGTAAAAACCGTTAAGTCTAATCAAGTTTGCTTTAGCTGACAAAAAGAGTACCATTTGAAGTGTTTAGGGATGGATGCACTCGAAACTAGACAATACCGAAGCATTTTGGTTCTGCCAAGTATGCAAATCCATCCCTGTTGTTAGTTGTGTAATTTGCCTAATGAAAAGTTGTGAAAAGTTGGCGGAAACAGTTAAGCAACTGGTGAACGCTAGCAACGCATGCGTGAAAATATCCAATGCCAGGCGTCCCAACCTCACTACGGCTTCTCAGTATACAACGGCCCCTGGCAAATGACTTCACTAAGAAAGAAGTTGTTTACAACCCACCGGCTTCTACGTTCCTCAAGGGTGTAATGACTAGTAATTCAGTTGACATGCTCGAAACACAAACATTAGCAAGCCCAGGATAAAGAATAACTGGACATCCTACGCTGCGGTTGCTTCTAAGAAAATGCCGTCAAAGACTACTGTGACTCCACCTACCAGAGAGGGAAAAACTGTGCCTCAACTTTGATGGCTATCGCCAGTGCGGTCCACTAATCCAAAAAAACGAAAGAACCTAGTGCTCTTAAGCCGCGAACCACAAGGCGGAATCATGGTGCCTTAAGTCTCGTTTGCACTACGGTTCCTGAATCCACCAAATCCAACACAATAAGGGGTAAACTGGTAAACGATCGTAGTCAATGGGATTCCACTTGTAGTGTCATCATCATGGGCGCTGAACCCACTACGTCGAGACGCATCGCATGACATCCAAACACATTACACTATGGTGAGCCCTGACTTCTTCGAGTAACACTACATTCCGCGGACGAGACAGAATCCATTCTACTCACTGTGAATCGACACCACAGAGGAACAAACGGGTATGTATCTTACCGGATATTCCCTGGAAAGTACGTTCAAAGGAGATGTACAATCAACAGGGCAGTAGAAAACAAGATCTGTTAAACCTCATTATTCATGGCGTCCCCAAGTCTCAAGCTTTGTCTTCTGAAGAAGTTTAGGCAAATGACTTTTAGCAATGGAGATACATTCATGAGGCGCTGTCTTTAGAAAATGTCCTTGGTACCTCCCAGACAATGATCCCTTTGTCACTAGATTACAAAGGCTGTGGTCCTAAGTTGCTGAAGTTGGTCTTACCGTTTGAGCTAACTTTACAGAGAGTTCTAGAGAACTAGGGTAACTTCAGGAAAATGATACCAACTGAAACTTGACTAAAAGCAACAGCTTTAGGACCAGAGGCTACTGGTTACTCCATGGAGAGAAACAACTCAGTGGGAACACCTATTGTTGCAGGGTCCACCACAGAGACTTCTCTGAAGGCTGTCATAGCATCATGCTAGACACCGCTGGAGGTGAGTAACCATCAGGTTGATCATGAAACCGACTGGTTGGTGCACAGAGATATTCCAAGTCATTCTCGCGATCCGAAGATTATTCAATAAAAAGGTAGCAGCCTTACCTCAAGAGGGTCGGCCAAATCTCAAACCTGTTGTCTACATCCACAAACAACCTTCTAACATATGAATCACTTTCCTGTTTTTATACAAACGCACCTGGGCTTTTAAGCAAATTGACGGAGCTAAGCCTGCCTCAGGCCTTGATGTCAAGGGACTTCGTTATGATAATCCATACCTGGTTGAGTGAAGCGATCACTGTAATCACACTACCTGGGATATCTCTTCTACGTAATGATCAACCAAGTAGAGGATGTGGGTTACTACTTTATTATCGCAGCGAACTACACCTTGCTCTCATCGATGAGGCAGAGGTTCGGATTGTCGATGTCCTTCGGTGCCGTCTTTACGTAAGCCGTGTAGACGCGTGTTTGGTGGGGTCATGTATCGCCCTCCTTCGACTGCATTGGAAATGGACAACCGCCTAGCCATCACAATGAAGACCATTCTCTCACAGTCGTGCAGCCACATTCTCCTAGTTGCTGACTTTAATATTAACACCATAGAAACCCCAGCCTACATTAACGAACACAACAAAATGGAAGTACTAGAGATAAGTAGTGGACTACCGCTCTACAACCACATCACATCTCCCATAAGATTCAGGACGGGGAAAAACCGGGTGTTCTGAATCTCTTATTCATCAACAAAGAGCTTATGATCGAAACGGTAAGGATAGATAGTCCTTTGGGCCGTAGCGACCATGCAACACTCATGTTTGGTTACATCTGTTATACAGAGTATTCCTCAGAAAAGACAGAGGAGTGTCAGCTCATTACGGAATACGGTGCTCTACTCAATTTTATAAATGCTACAAACTGGGCATTTATAGCATAACGATCCCCTGATGTAACGTGGTCTGATTTTGCGACCAATTCAACACGTTAGTTACTAGCGCTTTTAGGAGAAAGCCTTGGCGAGCGAAGACAGTAACATCATTCACACGCAGCAGGACACGCAAGTGAATCCTTACGAGGAACTTACTCTGGCGAAAATACAAGGAGTCATGGAGTGCCGAAACATGGGAAGCCTACACTATCCAAAGGAATCACTGCGCAAACCTGGTACGTGAAGGTAAAATACAGCATCAACAGAATCTAGCTGAGAAATTCCTTTGAAACCCCAAACGCAAAGAATACTCATCAAGGTGAGCGCTCAGATAGGTTTTGATGCAAACGATAAGAGAACGACTAGTATTCCAATGGTTCAACATTATCAATGTTGCGCAGAGGATTGCAGTAAGGTCCTTAATATCGGTGTAACCTGTTCTAGCTGCATTAGATGGTACTGTTCGTAATGTGTAGGCAAATACGTCCAAGAAGTGAGACAGACAAACAAGGTCGCTGACACAATTTGGTTTTGTTCATGTCAAGTCATTCCAATTGTCAACTGTTTATCTTTGCTCATGAAAAATTGCGACAGATGGACTGAGATAACGGTGCATTTTGTAAATACTACGATCGTTCCCACTGAGGTAAATATCGCCACCATAATACCTCACCCATCCGAAGTAAGCATTGAATCTAAGCCGAAAATGAGAGCAAGACACTCCAACCGCACTGCAGCGTTTATGACTCTAAGTCTACTGGATCACCTCATTCGCATAAACGGACATATCCCAAACATGCGTGCTTCTACTTCTCCAACCATAGACGCTTCACCTGGAGATTCAGCCATAACACCGACAGCTCAGAGCAGAAGCTAATCCGGTGCAGATAACATGCAGGTAACGTATCCATCGTTTGCCTTGACAAACAGCGGGAGCGACATCCATAGGCCCATCTTCTGTGCCGAGCACGCTTGGTGCAACGCACCTTTCACCGTCAAATCCAGTGGTGCCGTCTAAACAACCCAAATTGAGGGCAAAAACTATAAAACCAACACTCGCTAGATAAAACCACTCTGCGTTAACTCTTGTGTGTACCAATCTTCCCCAGTCCAAAGCTGGCACAATAAAAGGCAAGTTGCAAGACGATCGCAACTAGTGGAGCTCCATCTGGGATGCGATTGTTCTTTGGGTTAAGCCTGCAATTCTGTAACGCGTAGCGCGTCCCCCGACTTCAATGCACTCTGGTGAAACTCGAATTCTTCGTATAACACTTGACTTAGCAGATGAGACAGGCTGTCCTACTCTCAGCAGTTCGTCTTCGTAACTCACCGAGCGCAATGCGCAAATAACCTGATCTGCCTTGGAAAGATGACCCAAAAGAAGCGGTTGAGTAAAGCGGCATTTCTAAGAGGGATAGCAAGAAAAAAACTATTTGTTCATGGTGTTCCAGAACTTATGCATTCTTCTGATCACGATGCGCAAACACAAGACCGAGAGCAGTGGTGCTACATCCACGAAGCACTCTCAGTTGACAATGTTATTGCCAAATCCCTGACAAGTGTTCCGTCATCACCTAACTCCAATGGCTACGGTCCAAGACTAATGAAAGTAATATTACACTCCAAGGGAATGATGCAAATTCTGCTGCATAGCTGTTTAAATTTTCGAGCCAGGTTGCCAACAGAGATCCGAATAAAGGAAGCAGGCGAACGGCCAACGATCGTAAGCAGTTCGATGGAACTTGCAAACGATGCAAATTATTTATATGCGCAGTTCAGAGGAGAGACCGACGCAACAGCGCCCACGGCACACAACAAGACAGGACACAGCAAGACTGAAATGTCTGTTCAGGAACGCTCAATAATGCCATGCAACTTGTCTGAAATTCATAATACTCATTAGTAGCAGGATTTTAGTTGTAAATCTTATAAGGCTTTCATCCCGACAGTTCACAAGCTACATAACAGAGCCTAGTCCGGAAAAGCGCCAGACGCGTTTCGCCCTATTGGGGCCCATCAGTGGCGCGCATTCCCTCGGTCCTCTAATGAGGATCGAACCCATGACCACTAGAGGCAGATGCCAACTGAATTCACAAACCAAAAAACGATTAATGGCCGGCCACCTAAAGGCCGGCTTAAAAACTAACACAAAGTTGACATTCATCAACGCATTCCTAACAAGAAAATTTCCATCTTGCATGTGCACAAAGGCCCAAGGCATTCTAAGTAAGTTGGCCGAACTTAGAGAACTTTATGTCCCACAACCGACAGATCTCGTATTGATTACAGAGACTTGGTCAAACCTTGAGATAACCGATTCTGAGATCAATTTACCCGGTATGTTGCTGCTTTGGACCGATAGAACCGGAAGGGGTGGCGGTGTGATTCTTTACTACAATACAAACCTCCGATGAGAATTTCTCAATCAGCCAGAAATCCGAGATCCTGATTCGCTTTGGTGCCGCCTATGGTTGCGAAACAAGGACACATGTCTACTAGCCGTGATTTACCGTCCAGCAAAATCGACGTTCTAAATGGACTCCAAACTGAACCACGTATTTAAGCTTGCTTTGAACAAGTCCTACACCCACATTCCTATCAATGGAGATTTTAACGTGCACGGTATAGAAACGTCAGCAACCGACGGTACGCAGTTTAAAGTCTGCTCGCAAAAGCTAATTATTAGCCACCCTCACTGCAACCACGAAACTTCTCCCAACAGATTTCGAACTGCTAACAAGCCGTCGATACTGGATCTTGTGCTCACTAATGAAGAACTCATGCTTGACCGGATAGCTACAAGCACACCACTGGGTCGTATTGATTATGTTACTCTACTCTTTGACTATACCCGCTATGCGGAGTAACTTGAAAAGAATGATGATAAATTGCATACGGTCACGCACTATAATGTGTTATCTACGCTTGCTAGGGATGCATTTTGGACGTTCTTAACCGAATTCACTCAGATGTTGCCTGGTAAACCTTTATAAGGACCTTTAACACACTGGTTGCGCACGCACCGGAACAGAAGTCCTTGCAACCAAAAACAAGCATAAGTCATTTCTGAGGAGCAGAACACGTAAGTGTATATCCTGGAGGTATCTGACATGGCGAGGTCACCAGGACTGCTCGAATACCGAAACCTGGACTGCATACTTTCCCCGAGTGTGCTCTTAATACCGTCGGCTTTTCAACTTCTGCTGTGATTCGGTTCAATCGCGCTTAAAGCCCGGTACATAGATTGATCACTTTCGAAGGCAGGAGGCGATTTCCACGCTGAAGTACAAGATCACTCCATGGGCTCTCTTCCAGTGCTATTTCCAACTCAATCGGTTGTTGTACAGTACAGTTATGAAAGAAAATCACCACTTTTAATTTGGTCGCTGTAGCATTGCCTGCAATCAAATTAGGACCGGATTCTCCCAACACCACATGAAACCTGCGGTCGCCGCGACCTGTACACTAAAAGCGCTTAAAATCCAGTGCCCGCGTGGGATCATCCCGCCATCCACATCAGACATGTCAACTCTGAAAAAGCACCCACGCTTGTCCACTGGTGCAGTGCATTGTGCGTGTTTATCCACTAAATATTGTGCGTACCTGACGCGCTACGACACGGAGTCGACTTCACAGCTGGCCTGGGCCACTAGTGTTCAATCAACGAAGGATCGACTGGAACCCTTGCAAACCGCTGACTCATAAAATCGGTTGGTTTGCAGGGGTTTTGTAACATTTTTCCGGGGCATCGGTTATTGTAGTTGAAACTGTGTGTCCTATTCTGCACTGTTGGTATTAGTATGTGCGCACACACCATATTAACACCCTACACAGCATTCACTTGGAAATGAAGTGAGCACCGTAAGTACGAGAAGCGCAACAATTAAGATGTAAGTGATAGCTGAAAGAACTGGAAAACATCGGGACTTCAATGCTTCTACTGCACACGTTACTGCTGTCAAAAGTTGAGGTTCAAACAAAGCCACGATTACTGGCAAACTAGCTAATAATTAACTCCAAGCCTAAACAGCTTGCTTCTTCTGATTCTTTGTTAAGTATCATTGAAAACACGCAGCCATTCCAAAGCAACTGGATGAGTTAAAACCAAAACTGACAGAGATGGATAGTTTTCCTTTAGTTCCTAATAAAATTGGGCCTTTAGCCAATCTCCTCTAAATACCATCCAGTCAGGTGGTCCATCATTTAGTACCTATAGGAACCTATGTTGGCATGATAGCCACAGAAGATTTCAAAAGAGTGCGTTGGACATAAACAGATTGCTCTTTAATGTCCCTGACAAATTTGCCATAACTTCTGTACAGAATATTTCGCTTAAAGCAAGTGATATGGTTAATGTATCAGGCACTTTTACAAAGTTAAGATCAAAGTCCAACATCGCACTTGCCCCATCATATTTCATTTTTCGGATACTTTGTCTGCTTATGTGTTTATCAATAAAGGTGCTCAAATTCTTGCCCAAACTACGTTTAAGTCCGTAAAAGTTGCGGCAGCTAAAACGACCTTGCCTAGGGAGATTTGGCAAAGCCAGAGAATTTCTCCGAAATCCCTAGGAAAGCCACTTAACACCACCTTAGCCTTTATGTCAGCCAATGCTACTACCCCACTGGAAACCACTAAATTGTTAGACGACACAACTGAACCTGAAAATTTACCGCTGAGACCACCTACGAAGGTTAACCTGATGTGGCAAGTATTTCTAACGAAATCGCAACGGTGGTGATTTTGACTTCCGAAATAAGCGTTTGCAGCGGAATGGGGAACCACATCTACCAACCTAAGGTAGCTGAAAGAGGAGTAAATATTAAAGGGTGTTCGCTCAGTGATGATGTTACTTTACCTACTTTCGGTCATTCCTTGTGTGATCACTCTTATCATAATGGTAATCTGTTACGCTCCGCAGAAATGTATCACCGACCATCGACTGGAGAGTTGGTACTTTTCATTCATGAGAAATCAGAAAAATTACAACATCAAGACCACAAATAAGTGCTGCCACACAAGCGGGCTGCAAGTAAACTCTCGATCCCATTACTGTCCACAGTGTTTTAGCCTTTGACATCCCAGACTCTGTAGACTTCCTTGGGACAGAAAATGCCATTTACGCTGCATACGGAGTACAACCCTACTTGGTCACAGATAGTAAATTGTTCAAATTATTGACGCTTTACTAGCACAACTTAGACAGTTTGACTGACCAAATTACCTTAACTACTGTGTTCAGTAAGCAAGCTGCTATCCTCACAGTCCTACAACTAACATATATTTTCTTTACTAGGAAGCTGTCTCGGTCACATCAACATATTCTCATGAAAGAGGATAAACATATGAACACCAGTAATTGAGTTTCACAGCTTCATAGCACACTTGTCAAGCCAGCAGCATACTCTCTTTTATGTATCACTCTCAATCCTCTATTTCAGACCAGTCCAACACATTTGCCGCATTTTATTTCCATCTTACTTTTTAACCTAATCATTGTCAGGTTTCTACACTGATACGCCGTTGTTTTAATTTTGTTCATGCTCTCCTGAGCGAAGGGATATTGGTTCTTTGCGATTATCTGCCCCTTTTCTCATTCTAAAGGCTTCCATTGGTCGCATATTAGGATGAAACACCTGATTGCTGAGGCGCTATATAAGTTATTTGGATAACGTGTACTATACTGCATTCTTTACAAATCCTTGGCTGGGGTGCAAAATGCTTTCCCTCAAAATTTCTATATTTTCGTCGCTAGGCAACAATTTTTGCGGCCAACTTCCTATTGACCCATCTCAAAGTAATGGTTAATACGAAGTAATCACTTTTATAATTTAAGCCCATTTTTATTTTCTTATTTTTTCCACTGCTGGGGAATTAGAGATTCCAGAATTAGAAGATTATACCCATGCGCGGAATGTTGCCCCTGACTCACTGGTGCTATTGACTGTGATCCAAAGTGCATTCTCATTATTATGATATAAAAAACTCTTGCACAAAATTGACGAATGATAAACGGGATCGGTGACTTGATCAACCGGATGCTAAAAACAGCCTTGAAATATGTAAACAGGTGACGGTGTAATTGATAATTTGCCACACATGCACACAGCTAGTTGGAGCATGGAAGCGCAGGTGATAGATTCGAGGAAATACCCTGAAATGTAGCAGGTCGCTTGGCGACAATTCCATGGATGGCCATATTACTTTCCCTCAACCTTTATTTATATATGCGTTTGTCGTTGTTCCCCAATTTCTTAATAAGTCTAATAATTTAAAACTGCCAAGCGCTTCTAAAATATTTTTGTTTGGGCTCTCTTTTATAAAAATTGGGCGATTAGGTATATTCTGTGACATCTTTGTATAACTTGATCCAATCGTTTAATTGGACAGTTCCTCGCGCCTTTTTGCAGTCGACAATTTAGTTAGTTAATTGGATCATGATTTTTCGCAAGACGAAACCTTATGGACATAAAAGTGGTCATTCCTAACTTGCCAACTATGACAGCAAGTTATAACCTGTGTACGTAAAGAATCTATAAGGATAGTTAAGAACGATTTGGTCCCTTTAATGCGCCTAAACTTAAAAATTTGATGTAATCACCACAAACGCATTATTTCCAGGTCATTTTATGTTTTAAAAGTACCTAGCAACATTTCATTTTTACATGACACACTTAGTGACTTACTATGCTCCTCTGGCACGTTGTGCAGAATCGTGCTTTAGGCTACCGTACTGTGATTTACTCCTGATGTTGTCCTTATTCAAATAGACGTGCAATTCCTATTTAACTATTGTTTCCATTTTTCAGATCTGGTAGGTGCGTGGCTGATCGGCAAAATTATTTAACCTCTAAGTAGATATTTGTCACTGGTTAACAACAAACTTCTTTTGTTAAATTTGAGGTAATCTGCTGTTAAATGAGAGTGCAAGGCTTTTAAACGAAAGCAAAGCAAAGAAATTCCTGCTTCCTCGTAATAAACAAGGAGTGATTTTGGATGTTTGTGAGTAATGTAAAGTTTGTAGAAAGTAGAAGTCACGATTAAAATTCACGCTACCGGTAGCTACCGGTAGCTCAGTGGTAGAGCAGCGAACGGGAAATTCGTGGATCGGGGTTCGATTCCCCGTCGAGGCACATTATTGTGCGTGAATTTTAATCGTGACTTCTACTTTCTACAAATAAGTAGTGCTTATTTTCGGTGCTGCGCAAGTCACATCAGAAAACTTAGAGGCTTGCTAAAAAGATTTTGGCACTAAGGTATCGTAACGTTCATAGAAGTTCACTGGTAACAACAATTGGGCTTTCAATGATTTATCACCATTGATTCGTCGCAAAATGCACCGACAGCCTTGCAAATAACATGTGGTGCACCAAAGCTTGTTACATCAGGTACCGCACCACAAACCTGGGGAAGCGAAATGATTTAGATAGTTCAGATAGATTAGTAAAACTGTTTAAAACATTATAGTATAACGGAATGATCATTTTTATATTATGATGCAAGCGTCCTTCGACAATCATTGAACATAAGAGCACTAGCACTCCAGTTGTGTAGTTAGGCAGAAATGTTTCACAAAACTATGAGGGCTGCTTACATTATTCAACATGTTACGGTCAGTGTTATGCTTTGTTAGAATGGCACTGATGTTTTGATGTGGAAGACAATTATGTTCTGGGATAAATCCACTACCAGTTAAGGGTATATAGATAGAAAACAATTTTAATTGTGATGTTTTCGTCCCAGCTGCACACAATCTACATAGCACAGCCTAGTCCGGAAAAGCATCAGACCCGTTTCGCCCTACTGTGGCTTGTCAGGGGTGCGCATTCCATCGGATACGCACTGGGGATATAACCCACGACAGCTAGATGCAAATGCCAACTAGCTAGCAGCTCAAGCCACTGAGCCATGGGGGACGTCGGCTGGGCTACACAATTTGCAAGCTAACTGGGATATAGCACGACCTATCTTCCACTGCCACGCAGGTTAGTACCTTGGCAGATGACAGTGGATAGCCTCCGAAGGTCATGACTTCCTCTCAATAGACGCTATATCCATAGCATTTGAAACTAGGAGAGGCTAAGTCATATATTAAGTAGGAGGCTATCCACTGCCATCTGCCAAGGTACTTACCTGCGTGGCAGTGGAAGATAAGTCGTGCTATATCCCAGTTAGCTTGCAAATTTTGTAGCCCAGCCGAAGTCCTCCATGGCTCAGTGGCTTGAGCTGCTAGCTAGTTGGCATTTGCATCTAGCTGTCGTGGGTTAGATCCCCAGGGGGTATCGGATGGAATGCGCACCACTGACGAGCCACAATAGGGCGAAACGGGTCTGATGTGTTTCCGGATTAGGCTGTGGTATGTAGATTGTGAGCAGCTGGGACGGAAACATTACAAATAAAATCCTCCTACTTAGTAGTAATAGAAGTCAGTTTTCCTAACTAATGAAACTGCACAGGTTCTGAAACAAGTTGCGGAACTTAGCAAATGACAATTAACTGAGCATGGTTTGTCTGTCATTCTTGCTCTTAGTAACATTTGATAACATAATGATCGCCACCAGATTAGCGATTGAGATAACAGTTATTATCAGTACAATATTGGAACCTATAGTACTGTCATGTCTGGCAAGTTGGTGAACGGACTGTTACCAGCTTTTTGTTTGAATATTAGATAAAAGTTTTTATATTTTAAAATTGTTTGTTGTTACTAACTGGGTAATCGATGGCGGATTGTAATACCCTATTATAAGCTTGTGTTAAAACGGTAGGCTTTCGGCGCAGTGAAGTGCAATTCTCAGGGCTTCAGGTCTCTTGCGTTGCAATTCGGCGCCATAGGTATACCGCTGCTGCTAATTAACCTAAGTCGTGTTCCAAATCTCTCGCTCAACATCAGTCTGCACAGGGTACCAGAACGTTGCTACTGTATGCGTTTCATGCAAAATATGCACATCACACACATTGAGTAGTCTATAAATAACACGTATAGTTTCGTATCCAAAATGATTCCATGATTTTAGAAGCTTCACCATTGCACCAGGATTCTATTATTAGTAGGATGCGAAGTGTTGATTACTAAAACAATGAGTATCAGGTAGATTTTAGGATTGAAAAAATACGAATGTCTATTAAGAACATCAAAGACGATGCGAGATAAGAAGACAACTACTTTTATTTTGCCTTGTACATATTGGGGCTTAAAATGGCGTATCTGGACCCACCTTAAGTTTGGTTAACAAAGAGTGTTTATTGTACGCAAGCTGCACAGTGATTGGCTGGAAGCCAGAAGGAAGGTGGTTGTGACAGTGTGTCGCACTCCAGAAATCAGTTCATGGAAAGATGTTGGTATTAGATGTTATTATGTCTGACAACGGTAAACATGTCAGGACGGCTTTTACCAAATCTGCTCGTAGACAGCGGTTTGAAAATTTGTGTCAGATGAGTCAGGTTGCCGATGTGTGGTTGTTCATGCGCTTTTTAGACTTGAATCAGTAGGTAGGTGTCATTTTCCTGGTTGGGTTTGTACTGTATCTGAATGCTAGCCACAAAGAGTTGGTATAACTGGTGGATTCATATTATTGTCGAATCACCCGCCATGAGCTATATACTTTAGATTACCCATAAGAGGGTCCCATATCGTTAGTTTTTGGCATGCCCGGAAGCTGGACCGTCCTCTGGCTAGAACAAGTGTTAGGTGTTTAATAAAGATTTAATTGGAAATTCGGATTCGCTGAATCACCCTACGGATAAATTTAGACCAACTTATCTAATGCTGCTTATCAGTCTGACTAGGACAGTGGATACTTATGAAGAGTTCAGGTATTGGCCAGGGCGCTATTTATACATGACATGACAGATGGGTGTTTGAGGTAGTTACATTGCCTGTATTTGGGAAACGACGCTTACTGCATCCGGCATTCCACAGACAATATGTATTAAGCTCGCACATTTAATGATTCCATGCATTCCAGGCGAGTATACATTGATAAAAGTTATCCACTTATCGTGCTTAACTTTGATTTTTGGTCATTTGTGGAATACGAATCCCTTGAATACGAAACTGTTTATACCTTGATGATGAAATATACTCACAGCTGCATATTCCTTAAACTGTTCAAGATAGCAAGCACTTCTTATGCTATGGACAGCTTGACAATAATATTCATCGATATTTGCACTTAAGGAAAGCCGTTTAGCATCCGGCTTTTATAACCGCTCATACCCATGCAACCTTTAATATGGTGCATAGCTTATGCAGTCATGTTCATCGCTGAAGTTAGGAAAGCGTAATATATACTACCGGTTCATATGAATTTTTGATTCCTGCTTGCTTCTGACCAATAATCACGACGTTCTCCCATTCCACGTCATGCAAGGGCAGAGGGATAGACATGTGCAGCATGTAAGTTTTTGATTGGACAAATATCACAGGGTACACTAGTGATTCCTCCAATCCTTACTGACTGTCTAACGGAAACTGGTGTTTCCAATATGTAATTCCACTTGTACCGTGACAGATAATCAGGTAGTGCAGTGAATTTTTATTGAAATGACCGCGTTTCTGAACACAGGATGCACTAATCGGTCAACGTTTGCAAATGTTTCTATTTTGTCTCCCGAGAATGAAACTCGGATGATTAACAAACTTCATTGTGAAACTCAGTGGTTTAATCTAGATGGGAGCATTGCAAATAGATATCGAGGATGTCCAGAACGTTCACATTTTCCTTCCACTACACAATCTACATCGTTTGGTCAGGGATGTGCTACCAATGAATTTAACCTGATCCAGGATGCTCCAAACAACAACTGGAGTACAGCTGATCATCAATGTTGCTGTGGTTTTCAAGTGCACAATTCGGATGCATTCGAGGAGGATGAAACGAATAGATATGAAGAGGATAAGAGAAATGCTAAATTTCTAGATCCACTCCATGGTTTCCACATGTGTTCCACACCTAGCTTCCATGACGGTGCGGACAAACATCAAGAGCTGGATTATTCAATGCTTGCTAGTATACCCTCAACAGGATTCAGTGAATCTCCTATTGTACCTGCTAGTGCCAAGAATTCGCGTACTAACTGTTCCACTAAAATCTACCATTTTCTTTCCCTGGAGCATCTCAGCCAAACGGAAACACCTCATACACATGTAATCACAGAATCAAAACCTTTCCAAATTGACCGATGCAGAATTTACAAAAATAAGGCAAATGCAGCAAGATTTCCACAGGGGATCAGAAAATTTGAGCTTCCTCTACAGGAGCACCTTGCAAAATCGAGGCTGACGGCAGGCTGTACTTACTATCGACACAATCAGCTTGTGTGGCATGATGAGAAGGTGAATGTCGCAAGTGGTCTGGATGAAACATTTGTGGCAGCAGGTGAAGATCTTACGACAACAAAGCAATGGTTCAGAATGTAAGTTTTCTTGTATAAGCGAGAGTTTATTTGCTGATTAATCGTGAAATACTAAGAATCAGTTAATAACATGATATATTACTATTGCCTTGCTCTTTATGCATTTGTTTTCAAGTGTGTTAAAGTAACTACGACAGCCTAGATGTATCAGTAGATAGAATGGAACGCCTCTTGCACTTTAAGCTGGTGGTTTGAGTCAACGAAATGCGTACACATTATTCTATTCATCTTGCTTTACAATCAAGCTGGACAATGTTCCCGGGCTCACCAGGACAGCCTCCAGTTGTTCCTTCTGCTTTACGTTGATTGGCATTAACAGATGAATGAATATACACTTAAAGAAGCAGTTAAATTGTGATTACCTGCTTTAGTGGCTGATACATTTTTGGTACTATACTGATGCTTGGGATTGCCGCCTATCAGTCTCGCTCACTCAGACTCGCTACGTTCAGATCAGCCGAAGTTCTGGTTGGTTTGTCCAGCGTAGTTTTAAATACGCAATTTAGTCATTTTGTCAGTTTCGTTTTAATAAGCCAAAGTGAAAATCTGCTAGACGAAAAATCGAAGGAGCTAGAAAGAGTTGCTCAGAAATCACACTGATCCATAGCCAATGTTCACAGAAGAAATTTGTCCGGGGCACTAGGTCCATCCGAAAAACCCACACATGTTATGGACAACACAAACACACCCTTGAAAGCTGTTTAACCAACAGCCTAACATAGTCACTCATACCTTCCTAGCAGTTGAACTAGTATCCCTATATGATTTTTATTCTTTTATCATTCATTCATGTTATATTAGACTGAGGATGAACCACTGAAGAGGAGCAGGCTCGCCGATATATATTCCGATGTCAACTATTGGGATCTTTTATCACTTGAAACAAGTTTAGTATCTGAAGCACTTTTGGGCTGTTGATAACGTTGGATGCGTGGGTGGGAGTTAAGTCTCAAATTTTGCATTTCGAAGATAGTACTCACGCATTTCCGCTGGTTGTGTATCCAATTGCCTAAAATGATCCGGAGGAGTTACCGCTTCAGTAGAACGGCCTATGTTTTAATCAGTTTAGGTTGTTTCAAATAGCCTATGCTTTTATGCAACGTATGTGTTCTATCGGAGATCCAATATATCGCTAAGTAAATTTGCAATGTTTGTATCAATTCGAACTATTGCCTTCGGTAAATTGTAATTCCTATTTTTGATTTGGCGGAAATATTTTTGTGTTATCTTTCCAAAATAACATTTTTTTGGGACTGGATAGATGCTGTTGCAATCATAATTAATAAATCACTTGGCTGCTGAACATCCATATAGCAAAGTCAAAAGCTGCTTCTCTGTTAGTTGACACAGGGAGCGCATTTTATTATTTTTCATTAGTGACATCGTGCTTTATGAAAAGCTTGTATTCCCCTAAACCATGAAGTAAGGCTAGAAAGTGTTCATCAACTCTCGTATATGTGTTACTTTAGTTTGTTATCAAAGGAAGCTAAAACTGTTAGATAGTAGAAACGAACAAAAAAAACTTTAAAATCTTTAAAATATTAGTTAGACAATAAGGTCGCATGAAGATGGAACTTACAAATAAGGATTAAATTCAGCTAAAAGTCCTAGATATCAATAGCTAAATAACTATAAGTTTGAGTACGGAACAACGCAACCTTTGCACAGGAAGCTAATCGAGCGTATACATGAGGAAGGCGGTGTTTGAATACGTAAAAAAATAAAGATGATTTCTAAGGAACAAACACGTTAAAACTGCAGTTTTGAAGTTGCCAGTTTATTTCAGTCAGCAAAGACGTTTAACTTTCATTTGCAAGTCAAATGAAACTGTGGTTGTCGTTCATAATTTGAGGTGCTTGTAAATGATTACGACAGTAGTATGCGTATTTGAATCCATTATAAAATGTTTACGTTAATTTAGTGAAGCAATATATAATTATCAAATTTTATGGTATACTTAAGCCTCGTGTTTGCGGCATATTTCTGAGGTTCATTGTGGTATTTATTAAACTCCTACTTTACACCGTAGTATTATCATTGGTAAATTTTCCAGTTTGTTTAATAGTGTAAGGCAAATAGGTTACTGTTTGTGGTGTATGGATTTCTGGACGCTTGTCCTCTTACTGTTGCTCATTTAAAGACGTTTGCGGCACTTTAAGCTTGCTTTTACATACAGGAACAACTCTGTGATCAAATGAAGGATGGTTGCAATTCAATTTTACCTTGGACAATAAAATTGATAGAACATGAAATCAGAGGAGTGACGTACAATTTACTCACAGATGTTATTCCTGTAGCCTATAGCCTGATTAGTAATATAACATTTTTGTTTCTTAACTCAAACATGTCTGTGCAACAAGGTATGCACAACCGACAAAATACCGTCATGTTCATGTAGAATTTGTGACTGAAGTGATGGGGATTTCCACTGCTGCCAACCTTCGAGGTGCATTTTTAAATATTTGTAACTTTAGCTCTAATTTCAGTCAATGGCAGCTCCATACACTTCAGTTTGTCCGATTAAAATTAGCTGCGTGGAATTATGTGTTCACGTGTTGTATTTATTACTCTGGGTAGAGTTCGCTATTGGAAAAGTACATCCGGGTATGATATAATTTGATCGACATTGATTTTGCTTTTACTTCTCATTCCGCTTACTCTTTTCGTCAGATCGACTCAACTAACTACTTGTATCTCGTCCTATGCATGTGCATACAAACTGGACAAATATAAGGGACTGTATTCGTGCTGTTTGCAACATTTTATATCAGTTAAACGGTGGACCGGTTATCAGAAATACACTGGGTATATATTTCTGTTTTTATGGTTGCTTTAATCACGGGATGCCATTTTTAACAGTATAAAAATTCCCATTTGATAAAAGGAATGAAATTAAGGCAGATGGAGTTATGGGTGCATTTCAGTAAATTTCAGACTCAGGCTTTACGTGATTATGATTAGATACTAGACGTGCCAGATAAGGCTGCGTATTGACTACCAAATTTAAATAGTTGAGGATAAAGTTAACAGAAAACACCCTGTTTTTGTAGCGTTAAACTTTCTGTGCGCTTACTCGGTGCTGGTGTCCAGTGTGAATCCACCTGCCCGAAAGAAGAGCGTTTGGATCAGAATACATTAGTGATCCGCGTGATTTATCAATACACTTTCGTTAAATGGGAACAATCTTATCAATACGCATCCCTATCCGGGACATTTAGCATGTACACATCATCTTGTAAATCCTGGATCCGATGAAAAACATTGGAAAACATTCTTGACTCCTTATTCGCCTCAGTTATTTTATTCCGTTATATGAGAATGTTTTAATTATGTCAAAACATACCTTCTTAATTAACTTTAAACTGATTGCAACCCACACAAATCCACTTTTGATGAGTTAACTTTAAATTTCCAATAGTTAGTGAAAAATGTGCTTTCACCCTTTTATTTTAATTGTGATTAGCCTTTGTTCATTAATGGATCAACACGATGCACAGATGCAACGAAATTGCATCTTCCCGAAAAGGTCAGATGCCTTTAAATAATTTTACATTTGTAAATTTATATTCACAGCAAGAACTGCAAACTGAAGCCCTTAAACACTGCAACATTCGCGGAAATATTTACGATTCTGTGCGTTAAAACTTGTTGCGCTTTGCTAAAGTACTCACTTAGAAGCAAGAACGAAGGATGTCTTGGATGGATGTCAAAACGCATCTTTTGCATGCTACCAATGCGTGGTTGCATGACAACTCTGTACACAAGGATGCAGGCACTAGTTACAATATGCGATTTATTACTGATTCCAATAACACCCGTTTAATGAATAGCTATGCGAGTTAAGCTGAGTTGGGTTTCATGAGCGATTACAAACCTTGAGTGCAGTATTCGCTTTATCAAACATTTCATATGACACAGAATGAGAAAGATTGTGATGCAGAGTTGAACAGTTTACGAAGGGGTTACAGACATTTATTATATGTGCTTTAACTACCTTGTATGGATTACGGTGTAATATAAATATATGTGTGTTAGGAATTTATTATGTCAAATGCAAGCATACCTTACTCCAGCGCCGCGTTTTTAAAATCGTCATGTATCGAATGGAAATCTGTCACCAAATCCGATTGAAATAATGGTCAGCAGAATGCCAGAAGGACGTTCCATTTCGTTTCCTGAATTTTCAACAGAGATGGGTTGTAAAAGGAACTAAGCGCATTTGATTGTCACGCTTTGGAGCAAGCGGCATGTTTATTGGATTGTGACACGCAATCGCAATTGTGAACTTGATTAAATTTATAACCAAACACTGTCATTCCTATTACTGGGACCGTATTCAAATAAAAGAATTCGGATACCTCTTTCTTTCATTACTTCCCCCTTTGACGAGCTTCTTTCATGTTTGGCTTCATAAGGTAGATATAGCCTGAATTGGGAGTGGAACACAGATGTTAGCTTTGTTGGGGTATGATAAACAGTTATTTAGTTGATAGTTCTCATAAAAACAAGTCAAAGCTTAATATTTCTATCAGATTACTTAGTTGCAACTGCGCTGTGCAGAATCTCCATACGTACTTTATGTTGAATGAAAGGTGTTCAGACGAGTGTATCTAAAAGCATGTCCGTTGCACGGGATTGCGTTGACGTGCATGTACCCATTTTGATATTGTCCGCCAATAAGTTGGCGCTATTTGATGGTTGAGGTGATGCAATCTTGGTGGTAGACTTCAAAATTCTGACACTTATGTTCAGAATAACCAATTGGCACTTATATAAGTTAATAAGTAAAAACCTGAGTAAGTAAAGGCCATTGTGATGGTAGTATCAAAACAGATTGAACAAGTGGACCAATCGAGCGAGCCAGACGGCCAATGGGAGCCGGACTTGACTGATTCGATTACTGGACTCGCATTGGCCGCTATTCATGTGAGTGAACCATGGTTTGTTTACCGGAAGCAAAGGAGGAACCTCATCGACTCAGAAGGGTCGTTAGTTATGGAACTGAACCTGCCATTCATATCGAGGAGTTTGGCTTGCTAAATATGCTGTAATCTTTGCTGAGCTGTCTTTTCCAAATAAACGCTTGTTCCTGAAGGACTGAGTTCTGCAACAGTCAAATGCCTTGATAATGCGAGGCACAGTCCAGCTGAGTAACAAGATCAATTTGTACAGCGAAAGTGATTATCAGTACTTGTTATGGTTTCGTACAAAGGATAGCAAACGAACTTTTAAATTCAGCTGCAGTCTGAAGGCGGAGGTAGAGCAGGGGGCGGCAGTTTTGGTACGGTGGATTGTTCGAGCTCAAATATAAAAAGCAATCTTTCTAGATAAATTTAGGGTTGAATAAGCTAATTCTTCCCGGTATGACCAACATGATATTTGCGACATTTGTCACATTTTTGCAAACGTTCTTTCCAGCTAACTCCTTACTTGTGGTCAATTGCAACACGTTTAGGTGTGTCACTAATGATCATCTGTTTACACAAAAACTGCTGCGCATTTTTCCTGAGCCGATTGCTTGGCCTTCATGCACCTATTCAAGCTCCATTCAGGGCGAAGTCTTACCACTGCCCTGGCTAGGACAATGTTAACAATTGAAAATGGGAACAATAACTATAGCAGAGCTAGCAAAATGTTCTAGTAGATTTAGATGGCGAGCGCGAAACCTACGTTTATGTTGGGTACGCCCTTAAAATGTTGCACCCGAACTTCCACTTCAATCTGGCTGTTTGTGGGTGTGGTCACCTAGGAAAATGTCAAAAACCGTTAAGACATACTTTAGGCGGTTATTATATTCAAATGTAATGGGTGATCAAGTAACACACCGCTTTTCATTATTCAGCTATTATGAACATGGCACTACTTTTTGGCTTGTCAGAAAGAATTTAATGCACTGCAGTCAATATACAGTCGCGTCAATCGCTCAGTGATAATACACCATGTGTGGGCATATTCTCTAGCATGGAATCTTCAATCCGTCAAAACAAGGGACCAACCCATTCTTTGTTAATAATCAAATAAGAGAAAACTATATAATATGAGGAATTACTAAGACTACTACTGCTACTACTACTACTATCTTGCAATTCATCTACTCACACTATGGTTGCAAATCATGTCAAGAAACGACAATAATTCAGTTGGAAAGAATTCTTTCGCCCAGAATAGGAATAATAATAATAAAGTGTGCCAAACGTAATCAAACAGCGGTTTATTGCATTGTGCACCTACAGTTATCTTATCATTAAGTACGACAAATCATAGCATTCAGAATGGACCGAATTCGTTTATTGCCGACAGTCGAGCAAAATTGAAACTTCCTTTATGGATCAAATAGCGGAGACCCAGCGACGGACTAATATTTTGAAAACACAATTAATTGAGCTAAAACGTACATAATACTAATGCTAGATGTCTTCAATATAAACCTGCTGAGAGCAAATTTGGAGCGGTTGAGCAAGTAAAAGGTGCGGTCAGTCAAGTTTTATGCAGTTTTAAGTTGGCAGCACGTGGACGGAGCGGTTTTCCTCTTAAGTTTGAATTCATACATTACAATTTTCCTTCTACTATCACCTCAAGATCTTTTCTTTGAGACTTTACTTTCAACACATGGCTTCCGTGCTGCTTATGTTTCATAAACTTTTCGGTACTACCTGCTATCTGTTATGCACAAATCTAGCACATAGTTACAATTCGTTGGTGCCAAGTAAACGTTTATAGTTTTCGAAATTCACTTAACTTTTTCTTTCTGTGCAATAAGCAGCCTATTCCGTAAGCCAAAAGTTTTATGGTTAACATTATGTCAGACTGTGATCCTGAATTTATACGCTTTAATCATACAACTTACTCGGCCTACCTAATATCTAGTTTGTAACCGAAATTGCAAAGACCAGTGTTCCCATGTACATTGGCCAAACAAGCTTGTGTTGGAAGCTTTTATTCAGCAGCATTGTACACAAACACATAAAGGCTTAAATTTTAGCTTATAAAGAAAAATCATTTTGAATTAATAGCAGATGCTTTCTGTAAAGTCACGTTAAATATTTCGTATGGCTTTTACGTATATTTATTAGATTGTTGAACATGAAGCAGCAGCATTAAAACACTGGCCGTATATTGATTTTACATGCTAAGAAACGGGTACCTTTTAGCGATAGTAACTGACTTGTGCGCTTTTTGCTTGCATCCTGTAAGTCACAATAGATTTCGCATGTTTGCTGATGTTTAAGTGGCTAAATTAGTGTAGTTTCCTACCTGCAAATGAGGTGTTATCAGGAGTACTGTCAAATTGTGTAGAAATAATCCGACTTCTAATTGACATCCTTACGTCATTGTATCGTATTTTGTAGTAGAGAGGTGTAGCAAATATTTAACAGCTTACTACTCTATGGCTTTTGAAAATTAGAGACTTTCTACTACGTTCAGTTGATCTGCAAATACTTATGAGTTACGGAATTGCATGACCAGTGTAAAATGATTAATGTATAACAAAAATGTTATCAGCTAGACCGCTTCCTCGAACTATTCCACTCGTAACCTATCAGGTAGACATTTTGTCAATTTTCTGCGAGCGTCTTGTCAAATATGCGCCGAACATTATAGAAACAGTCTTAACAAACCACAACTTCTTCGTTTAAATATTACTTTTGTGAAGGTTTAAACGAAATAATTTTTGAGTGTCAAGTCATAAGACGTGCATATGATCCATAATCAATCACACCGTTGAGAAAATTTGGACAATGAAATCTAAAAATATCTGTGCAGGAAAGTATTCTGGTGCAAACGGTGCTTCTTGCTTGGTGTAACAAAAATTAAAGATGAGACAGTTACGTAGTAATCACCAATGCAACTAGCAAAACTAATCGGAACAACCAAATATTACTAGTACATTACGGGGGTTATGCAATACACACCGTATGGCTAATGAAAACTAAAGCGTTACAAGTTTAATGGCGCCGGTAGAAACATGGCAGATGCTGGACGATTGCACAAATTTTCACCGCGTCAATTTGAAGTGGCGCCATCAAAAGTAGCAAAATGATATGGCTATAATTTTCACCAAAGTTACCTGATATTATTTACTGCATTCCTTAAGGCTTTAATACTATTCATCTATTGGACGAAGTCCGTTTTCAATGTTGCTGTTTTGAATCGATATTTTGCACACTAGTGCATTAAGAAATTACTACGCAGACAGTAAAAATTTTTTTGGTCGAGACAAATATTGCTCTTTCGATTCGACCAGTGAAAATATAAGCGAAGCTTGTCATGCGTTTATCTCTGACTCATCACATAAGCGCGCCAAAGTGAGATCTTCTTAAGATCAATTTATTTAGGCATGTACCTCACGCCCGTTTCATGCAAAAAGAGCAATAATATGCTTCTTCTTTAAAGGTAGTACCTTCGAAACTAAACTAATCTCTCATGTTAATCTGGTGCGTAGGTAGTACAGTTTAAGAAAAAAATGCACGCTATGAATTCCATGTGAGCAATCGTCGCATATAAAGTCGAACTTTAAGTGCTATTTTGGTGTAATAAGATTAGCTCTAAGTTTGCTTGAATATTTCCGCTGAGTATAATATTGCGACTGGTCACTTTTTATATACAGTAACCTAGATTTACCAATGAACATGGCTAGGGACCAGAAGGAAAACTGTTTTTAAAAAACTTCAATATTTTGTCTGGTTAGGTAGAAATCCAATATCTATTAATAAATTTACATACCAAAGCACATTAGTGTCAGAACAAAAGTTTAATTACGGAAGGTTATTTTAGTGAACTACGATTCTTGGATTAATCAAATATGTACGGAAACAATTGTTTAAGGTTATGAGTTGGTAAGGAATAAGTATATGGATCTATTGTGTTCGAAATAATATATAGTATCGCTGCATTGTGAATGAGTAAAGAGTTATTTTAATTAGGATTCTAAGAAGCCATTACCTGGAGAATATTACTTTGTGATCTAAAAGTGCCTGATTGGTATTTGCTACATGGATAAAATGCACAAATACTATTCGTTGCTTGTGCTCCTCTTTAGTTTAACTTTTCAACGCGCGCACACAAATCCAACTTACACTGATTTGAATGAACCTTCACACTCTGGAATCTCAAGCCACCCCTGGGAAGAAAGTTCTGAACAGATCCGCAAGAGCTTGCTGTTAATTTCCATCTTTATGGACATATAGACACTATTACCAGAATCTAACAGTCGGACAGGCTATCGATACAAGATCGAGTATAAATCAAAGAAGATTTCTTGATGGATGATCTTTTGGGATACAATTGTCAGGCAACCTCGTTCCTTATGTAAAATTGCTAGGCAGAATACCCTGGGAAAATTACCCAAGTGATGCGGATCATAACTCGAGAGGACACATAAAGTAAGCTAGTTGAAACGATCAACTGGAATTTTCCAGCCGCGCATACACCTGGTATTGCCTGAGAGCGATTCATCTATAAGTCCAAAAACTTGGTTAATGTTGCATCGGAAACGAAAGCCATCTGTTAGAGCAACACGATGTGGTTTGCACTGAGAAGGACGTGGAAATATATGGTAATTAAAAACGCTATATAACATGCTGATAATACCGACCCATGCTCGAAAAACTGGAAAATTCCGTTGTCTACCTTTTACAAATAGAGCATAAAAACAAAATTGCATATTAACTGGCCTTAAGAGCACGGTTTGTTTAAATGTAATTATAATTCGTCTTCCCTGGTAATAATGGCGGACAAACGCGGACCGACAAACTGGCAACAAACGCCGTTCTGCTGAATTACCCGCATACTTTTCAATATCTTTCATGGTATGTTGATTCAATAGAATGTACTCTGCCACTAAAAAACCTAGCCGTATCCACTTTCTGTCAGAAATTGTTAGGAGAAAACAAGTTAATAAGCTTCCATAAAGCTGTCCCGCAAATGATGATGTTATCATGAAAATCCTTTTTCAATCATCCAAACAAATAGCCGAAAGTTTGGCGCGATTATTCTACCTTTGCATTAATGAGATGCATGATCCTATAGTATAGAAACATGGGACAACAAAGCGAATTTATAATGTAGGCAGAGTTTCTGACCCAGGAAACTGTCATCAAGTGACTCTTCTTCCAGTTCTATCAAAAACCTTGGAGACTATAATATTTATCGTGCGCATGTCTTGCAATGACAAAATTGACTAACACACACAAGAACAGCAGGGCTTGCGCCTGAACAATCGCGCTGTGTCAATCGGATGATGACAAGGGAGATTTGAGCCAAAAATTGGATTTGGGCATAGAAGTTGTTGTTGTTTACCTTGATGACTTCAAAGAATTTGACTGACTGAACTAGTGATTGCTTGTTCATGCTTCAGAAATGCGACCTCGTTGATTCCTTCCTAGGGTAGATCCCCAGTATCCTCTCGCACGTGCATTTGAAAGTGAGATTTCACGAATTTGAATCAATTTATATACCTGGAATGTGGAGTGCTACAAGATTGGGCATTGAGAACCAGTCTGTTCTTGATTTTCCATAATGATCAAGTGCATTTAAGTACTTCACACTGCTTACTGCATGCCAGTGACATCACATAGGCTGGCCGTTGGAGCTACTGGTTGATGGCATAGAGCTCCCTAAAACCTCGACAAGAATTATCAAATTTAGTCCAAAATCCTCTTCAGTTCAGAGTGAATAAACTTCGAATACTCTTTCTACGACACAAAATAGTTGCCAACTGTCAGCTACTCATCGGTATCAGTTAAATGATCAGGAATTCCAGCAATGTTTTCATAAGAAAAATCTTAGTGTACTGGACAGTGTTGTATTTGGTTGCTTGGGGTAATCCGAACTAGCTCCAAGAAATGGCCTCAAAATTTTAGAGGTCGACAACAGAGATTTTCTCACTGCAACTCATCTAGCTTTTCCTAGCAGACTTTTACATACCAAAAATTGCAAGTGGAAAATGCGCTTCAGAGGGGGCAGCAATGCCAGAAGCAGGATCGTAGTATATTTGATATTCCGAGATTTCAAAGGACTACACTATTTTACTTATGAACAGCCTCTGCGTATCTCAGGAGATTTGAGTGGTCGTAATCCTCATTTTGTGGTGATCTTATCGTTGTTTACTAGATTTTAGGTAGCACTAATCACTTGTGCTATCAGCTGATAAACCCATCAAAAAAGTAAACTGAAAGGACTCGTCCTAAAACTGTAGAAATACACACTGACCTACTGCAGACGGAATTTCTTACCACAATTTGTTCACCACTTGTGGAATTCGTTCACAGAATCCGCATTTTAACTGCTGCCTTAGCAGTCTTGTTAAATTTCGCTGGTCGCATTAAAATACTTTACATGGCACCTAAGGATCTTACATATAATCAAATACATACCCCCATTAACCAGTTTCCATCTCCTAGGGAAACAAATGCACTGATATTTCGGTTTGCATGAAACCAAATGTAAATGATAAATATGCTCAAAGGTTTGTTCTGCTTGCTCACCGTTTCCGCTTTTGCTGTTCATTGCTGTTCCTTTTTTGAGAAATTCGCTTTCATGTGCAACATGTTACTATTTGGCTATTTTATCTGCATAATAAAATCTACCCTTAATTTAAATGGAACTTTGTTGATTTATCGCTAACATTCATTACGCCTGAAAAAGGGAGGGACATTAGTTATAATGTGCATGGAACCAAGGGTATCACGCCATTGTTCCGATCAAAGGTTTTGGTTCGGTGTACTGCGAATGGAATCGGTTTGCCTAGTGCGCTTACTGGAATACCTCATTATCGCCTCGCCTGCGAAGAGCTACAATAGCCCATTATCTTTCTTCTTAGGAAAGATTCCTTGCGCGCTCTAAGTGTCCAACCGACCGGAAGCGATTAGGATTAGTGAAAAACGTCTCCAACGAACCACTTGAAGTTACCTACCTTCACCGCTCCTTACATTAAGATGTACATTATACATATGTATATATATATATAACCTTTATATATTGCTCATTAGGTGTTGGATCTAAAATGTCAACCTAAAGCTGAACCAAAGAACTACAAAAGGAGGAAAATCATACACAGGATGTATTGTAATCTTCAAAAGTGCAACCTAATATTTTTTGTTGTAGGTTACAGATTCGGCAGGCTGAAGTAAGGGGACTCAGCGCCAATGGGGCAGATGGTTTCCCGCATGCTGCTTTCGTAAAATCTTGTGATTATGACAGAATCAGAAACAATAAATCTGAAGGATGTTTACCACTTAATTAGTTAATAATCGGTGCCACCGGTCATGACAATCAGAGAGGCCTATTTTCCCACAAATCATCCAAACTTTCATGTGACAAAGCTACAGAAATCGTCAGACACAAAACAGTTAAGCTTAACAGTGAAACACCTGAAATTAAAGGATGTTGGTACAACGCTTCTGTGCAATCCTAAAATATGCATTTTATGTGTTATCGTTGTGGCATTTCTCGATACGAATCAGATTATCAAATATATCCGACAAGCACATTAGTTCGGCAGAACTGTGGCTAGACGATCCTTTTCGCCGGATGCTGTTCCTCTCTTCGGGTATCCAGAATCCACTAACAGCGGATAGATGACCATTTTACATTGACTACGGAGAGTGTTTTTAAGTGAAAAAGCAACGTCAACAAGTAACTTGACAGGTGTTTTTGTAATGATCTAAGCTCTCTTCCCTGACATCCGTACAGTTACTCTCTATAGGCGCCATATCACTTTGCCAGTTGCCATGGGGCCGGATACAGCGTAGTTCTAACAAGTATCCCATCTAACATTTACGACCATTAAATGCATGAATTGTTATTGCATCCAAAATTGCACACCTTTACCTTTTACACAAATACCCATGTGTGCATTCACGGTTAGAAAATGGCGGAACAAAGATTTAACTTTGTCGAGTCCGATGTGGCTCTGTAGCTGGCTTCCGCGAATAATCCATAAGGTTCACATACTAGCCGGTCACATCTAGCATCCATGCATTTAAAAATGCAGTGTACCAAACACAAATAGCCGTCTACACCATCTAGCCAATCGAATATCCCAAATTTGGTGAAATCGCTCTGCACGACGCCCACTCTTTCAGTACTCGAATTAAGCACTTTTACGCGGTGCACCTCAATCACCTGGTTATATAATAGTCATTTCGGGCTTTCGGCTGGTAAATGCATTGAATCGGGCTTTTCAACCTAACGCCCCATAGGTTATTTCCTCCGTCTGCAAAGGATAGGCTAGACAATAAGTTCGAGCGCCATCGTTGGCCAACAACAATCAAAGAATGGTATAGTGGTGGTTTTATCTCAAACTACCTGTTTTTTCTTTTGTCGATTCTGTTGCTGGCATCAGAGTCATATCTGAAACCGTCAATTTCGTTACAAGCACTCTATCCTCGATGTGACTGGGTACCGTGACTAAAACCAGTTTGATAATGTACGGTTCATGAACATTGCTAATCAGCCGTGGGATGCCTTAAGGAAAGTGCATAAAGCAGAATTTCTACTGAGGCCAATATAAGGTATGCGTGATTCTCCATTTCACATGACAGCGAAATGGCATGGTAAGTATCTAGAACCGATCTGAAAAGTCTTATCCAGGCACAGACCCAGAGATGCTTTCGGCATCGTATACTCCATAAAACGTATGCAGTTAACCGGAAGGAAAATGTTTTCTCTAGGTGTAATGATAAGCATCACGCGTTTTTCTTTGTACAAACATGCTAGAATATCTATGAGAGGCTGTTTGATCGTATCATATGAATGTCGGCCTCTCGATGGACTGCTTTGGACGGTTGCTTACTCTACGTACCAAGAAAATACGGTTGCTATTCGACGAGAAGATGTATAGGCAGGAAGACCGAGTCGCAATGTATTCTCCGTTAGGAGCACTATTATCAGATGCATATATGCGTTAGTTGGAGAATAACCTTGAGAACAGAGTTATCAAAAACGTAGTCTACTACGGACTGTACGTGGGCGAAATACTCTGCATCTCGGATAGTCACCTCTGCACGGAAGAATTAGTGAGACAATTTAAGCCCACAGCGGCATAAAATTTACCCTTGAATCTGAATGCAACAAATCAATGTGATATCTAGACGTTCTGTTGAGTCGAAGTTCTAACGTGTCTATCTAGCACAGTGTTCGGAGAAAGACAACGTGGAACGCTTAACATACTCATTTTGACAAATTCGTTCCACTTAGCCAGCAACGAAAATTGGTTCGGTGTTATGTGATGCGAGTAAACGCTACCAGACGAATTAAACTTCGTACGTATCATATTCGAAAGAAGTTTGTTTGGAGAAATATGGATCCTCGGGAAGCAAAGGAAAAAAATGGTTTCAGTAGGAAAGCAACTGAGCGACTTATAATTTACCGTTTAAAGTAACAGATGAATGAATAAACGTTTACAAGGCTTTCTGACGCCGTCTTCAAAACATACTATGCACCAAGCTACGGCTCGGCTTTAACTCAGTGGCAAATGTGCATTAACAACACAACAGCTGCATTCCTGTGTCATATAATTATTTTTATGTGTAATCTTTCTTTTGCTCTTGTCGATAAATATATGTCGGTAGAAATACTAGGAAACTGTTCGGAAGATCCTGGGAACACTGTGCATCTTAGCTGTCTAATGATGTGACTGGATCAGCAGCAAGCGTAATGGCTGCACGCTTTGTCGATTCGAACCAAACGGTCAGAGCGTATGAGGCTTTCCGGCCCATCTACCACGTAATCAGCTACCACAGGAGAGCTGTTAGATGTAGTCTAATGGTAGCGGACAAGACAATCGTCGTTAGGCTTCATGAATCTGACCAATGTGTGAACAGGAAATATGTCCAGGCCCTCATTCTACTCCTGTTCCTTGTAACATTGACGTGGATTTACGGCGTCTGTATCCACATTTGTCTGTCACTGTGGCCTCCATGAGGACAGCCACCGGACGCCCGCCCCTACAGTCGGACCATCGGTGGATTGCGCTACACCACCCAAAGTTCCACGCACACACACACGCACTGCATATCCGATGTAAACCCGAAGGAATAAGACTGGGTGGTATGTGATGGGAGCCAAGTCTCATCAACCGAGCCGGCCCACATCTCTTCAACAAGTAGAACAGAAGCATTCCGGCCTAATTTGGAAATCATATGCACCAGACTTACACAAGGCGATGGCGGGACCGTAGCTCGTTCTACACAGATTGCATGGAACCACAATTTGAGCCTAGCGCCTTCATGAGGACGGTGCCCCCTGTCCCCTCCAACAACGACCAACTGTCTCCTGGAGCCAGCAATGGAGGTGGAGGGTATTAGCCAGGTAGACACCTTGGCAACTTTCATGGCAGGAGCAGCCACACAGAGGAACTCAATCAACATCAAACTGCCGAAATGCAAGAATACTCATCCGGCAGGTAAGCGTGCCACATATGCCGCCTTGTAGGCCTCTTTTAGCAAATCAAATGACATCTTAGCCTTTGTGCTTCGCTTCTGCGTGTAAGGTTGCCTTCTGCAATTGCGCAACTTCCCTCTTGATCAGGACACAAATTCGCACCGAGCAAGTTTACCTTTGATTACCAAAACCTGAAATCAAAATAAGTTCGTTATAAACTCACTTGTTCATGTCCTAATAATCTTATTTTCGGTTTGCTCGAGTGCCGCTTCCCTGCACTAAGTTAGCTGCACAAAAGCGGTACGAGTATCCGCGTCGATTTCATTAGGTACCCATATATACGTGGTTTAGCGTCATCCGTGTGCAATGGCAGTTCGAATACAACATATGCACATGCGTTCATCCAACCTTAAGTGTGATCTGTCATTAACTGGGTAATATTAACCCTCCTGAACAATAATAGAACAAACGTGTATGGGTTTCGTTTGGTGGACAGACTAACAGACATTTTCGCAAACATGAGAATAAATACCCAGTATGAACTGTTAGGGTTTTATTTAGTATTTAGGAGGGAACATGAACGACAGGTTATCATCTTGGGCATCAACATTTGTACGAAACCGATATAGGAATAGTGACGCAAATGCCATCATTAGGGTTACTAGGTAGAATGTTTAATTAACATGGGGTACAGTAAAATAATGTGTACACAGTTGTTGCCTCCCATATATACACAGTCTTAGTTGCGTAGCTGATGCAGATCGCACAGCGTACAAATTATGTGAGGTGTTCACATCAGTCTCTCCGTGTCGCCTACCGGTCCGCTCATCTATTGCCCGAGGTAAGAATTCGCGCAACCTTAGGCATTGACAGGTGGCAATATCACAAATGCGCCACTTATGGCCTCGTTGGCGCGACAACTACCGGCATACTACAGCAACTAAGTCTCGCTGCTAGCTGTCAAACGTACGGCTTTCCAAAATGTGTTCGCACTGTTTTGCAAATATCCCGAGACGTGGCCTGTATATCATCTAAGTGCATAACTGTTTGTACTTACCGCTGTGTACTCTACTGTAACCATAAGCTATTTGGTAACGATCTGCATCCTGCGTCTCGAGTGCAGCCGTTAGGTGCTCTGAAAACAATTGTCGCTATGCCCCGATTCATTTGCGATACAATCCACTTAGTCAATGACGTATAATTATCATTAGCTTTCGTATTTTCTTAGTCTATCCAGAAAATTGGACATATTCAATTCAACTTCTGGTAAGCGTCTGTGCACTTACGTCTTCAGTCCGCTTGATACTTGCGTTTTCATAAACCCCAGTAAATTCAGTATGGCTGATAAACAAAGGGAAAAAAGCTATTTTCATACTCACCATGAACATGAACAGTCGACATCATGATAATAGCTAGTCGCTTAATTGTAGACATTGTTCACTTACCACGAATTTTCCAGGGTAATTTCTTTTCAGTTGCATTGTCCAAAATGGTCACACGAAAGACAATCGTTGAGCACTTTGCTCCAGACGCCAAACTTTACGACTTATGCGTACTGTGAGCGGTCGAGCGATTGCAATCTTTAAATTCACATGTAGCCACTGAACTGGAAACCTACACAATAATTTGCTACCCTAGCAGTGATCCGTATGAAGAACACAGGTCGCTCGGAAACACCGCGCGCACGTCAAATATGAATGAGTTCATTGATGAACTGAATCTTTATCCGACGATGCGTCGGCTCTCAAAGTGTCGGACCAGTCAGCGCTGGACAGCTGGTCAAGTTATGGTCATGTAATATTCAAACCAATTTCAAGGAAGAGAAGGTTGGTAGCAAAAGGGATAGTGGCAGCCTCGCATGTTCTGGCGAGCAACACCATGGAGCTTAGATGGTGTTGTGAATCGGGGCCAAATAATAAAACGAAATGGAAGATGCCGTATCATACTATCTCGGAATGTCACCGCAGTAGAATCCACTTGAGATGGTAGCAAGGGTATCATAGGTCACGATGACCACAACAGTTAGTGGTCAACACGTGGGGTAATCAGATTATAACCGTGTTAATCAAGCCCAATTAAGATAGGTCAGATATGGCTTATCAGTCCTAAGCAGGTATAATAAGGATACTGCATTGCAACAAGTCAGTAGTCAATCATTCTAGAGTGAAACTGTACCCAAGCGCAAATTACTTGAGCCATAAAATAAGCATGACACCAAGAAGAATACGAAGATGGAGTAATCAACTATTTACGTTAGCGGGGAAATGTTGCGATTAGGTTCACTGCTATGCATAAGCGCAGTTAAGATATTGTCCGCAGTGAGAAAACGGGATTTATAGCTATGCTTAATTTAAGGAAGAAGTAGAAGCACAATGGAATGGTAACGAGTTATCGTTGGTGTGTGTTGCGTATTCCGTGTCCTATATTAACTGCATGTTATCCGTGTTGGTTCGGTCGTCTCTTGTTCGAAGTAAACGAGAATTAACAGGTATGTTGAACCACTAGGCAGTCCGTCGTACGTAACTATTTCCCCCCTGGTCCTTTGTTCTGACCGCTGGCATAAGTCGACAAATTCATCAGTGCCCAGAATACTACCTGTGACCCAGCATTTCGATTTGGATGCCACATCGTGTTGCCGATGTTCCGGAATCGACATACATGACTTCTATGAATCTTAGTGCGTTAACCTGAAGGCAGCAGCAGTACAAGAGGCGTATAGAGACCCTCGAGATGGGATACATTGACCACAAATTGCAACCCGCAATCGTCAAGGTGTCACACGAGAAGAAATGTCATAAAATTTTTACATCAAGTGGGAACGTAGCGAGACACGAACGCATGTTAGCCGGACTTGTAATTTAGGCGAGTTCCATTTAGACATTGAGCCACCAGATAATGGTGTCACGCGAGTGAACATGCGATCAGTCTGTCAAGCAGAAGTTTGGCGTTTACAACTCTTTCTAAATGGCTAAATGGGCACTAACAATAGATAGAGACAGAGATAGGAATTGGGAAGCCAATGCCATCAATACGGTTACCAAGCGGAATGATGCACAAATAAGGCACAGTAAACAGTGATGTCTTATCGTTAGTGTGTGCTGCAGATGCCGTCTGCTATATGCGTTAGAAAGCGGTAATATCACACATTCTCTGATAACCACTATGACGCGATCACAGGAAGAGTAAATCTAGTAAATCCCGCTGCGTCCTGTCCTACATTCGGCTTTCGAAAAGCTGCTAAAACTGTTTTAACCATTTTACACGAAGTAGCTTGCATAACATCCAGTTACCCAACCGTTGGCAGATGTGGCTATGTACTCTACTGTGACGATGAGCTATTTATGTGAGCGACAGATTTGCTTGGGGCTCGAGCGATACGTAAATCTTCCGGGTCCAGTGAAGAAAGGATGCCGAGACGTAAACTACTATACAATTAAACAAAATGGAAGTCCAGTGCAGTATGTGCATACCTGAGTCCTAGTACAACCGAATATCTGCAAAGCATAGAAAGAAGGTTGGTCAGCTCTTTTAATGGGTCCAACAATCATACATAATTGTTTAGCTTCAGAAACATAGGATGGTGAGCATAGTTTGTCTCCGGGTCACAAGGAGGAGGAAGGGAGTAACAGGGAAGATGACCCACTGTGACTAAAGAATATCTCAAGTGGGTATATGGTGGGACATCTAGGCATGTTAAACAGTGTGGACACGAACGTATCTAATAGCAGGGGTTGGAATGGAACCACGTATACGTGGCACAGAAAACACTGAATGTCAGACAAATTATCCCAAGCAAATCTCCGTATTATATACATAACTAAATAAATTGTATATTCCTCGACGATGCGAGAAGCTGTTCCCTAATATGGACAGATCAAATAATGGTGCAAGTTTTCCATGACATTTCATTAATACGTTTTCAGTGATAAACATGGGCGCAATTGCAAATCAGGTAACAGAGTAAGCAGAATCGATCTGCTATTTGTTATGCTATTGAATCAGGGTTCTTCACAATCACCTAACCGATATTTTGGCCGAGAAGCGAAAAATGTAATGAAAGGCGCTGCTGTCCGAATTATTATGTGTATGTGTTTCGGAATTTTATTCATGCACCATGGATACGGTTTTCGAATGCGTTATCTAGGGATTGTGATGTCCCGAACACCTTAGTCACGTTTTGGACAGTTAAATGCTTACTAATCGTAAGCTTAAAATTGCAAAGTGTATAGCATGTTCTGATATCACTTGGAACTTTGTTCAAAATCCTTGAGTACTGGGTTAGAAAGAAACATACTCTGATTCTCGTAGTAAATTTTGGAACCATGACATTTACCTCTTTGTTACGTACTGCATGTCTGCTGTTTAAAGATATGGGAACACATTTTTCAAGACTGAGGATTTGACAATTTACGATTCTGTAAAGAAAACATAGGTTCAGCTTCATAATCCGAAGCCAAACTGGGTCAAATCCAAGTTTAGCAAATCGCTCTCTCTATGTCAAATTTGAAGAATATCCACATAGCTTTTTCGTGACGGGTCTCTGGACCCTCTCTAGAGTGTGCTGGTTAGACTTCCGCAGATTAGACTGCACCATTGAACAGTATTCCATACATGTCAATATATATGTTTTGTAAACCGATATGCGCTATTCCGTGAGGTAAAAATGATGGCAGATATATCCGATGGTCTTCATGGCTTTCGAAACTTGAAAGTCAGTGTTCAGAAAAGTTAAACGTAACGGAATATCGCACACCCAAGTCGTGCACTGCACTGCATTGCAAGATATATGCACCTAGTAGTAATAAACTGTCTGGCGGTACGGCATTTGTACGACAAAATATTACACTTGTCCAAGGCAAATGACATCTGCAACAGTTGACACCAGGAGTCAAGGGCAGATAGGTCATCCTGTATGAGACGTACAGCTTCCTGCGATTTCGCTTGTGGTTGTGAATAGACAACTATAATGTCATCAGCAAAGATAAATGCAACACCGTTTCTTATTCTCTGGAATACATCGTTAATATAAATTGGAAAAAGAGGTGGACCAAGAAAACTCCCTTGAATCACTCCACTAGTGATTGCTTTTGGTTTAGAGTAATGGTAGCCTATGCGCACCACCTGCTGTCTACCAATTAGATATGAAGACAGCCAAGAGACCATCGATTCTCCAATGCCTATAGCCTTCAGTTTGTTTAGTAACTTTCTGTGAGGCAGTCTATCAAAGGCTTTTTACGTATCCAGGAACAGGATTATGACACTGTTTCCGCTGTCAATGTCAGCCGTTATGCGGTTTGAAAGTCAGTCCGGCATGTTGCGTAGGATCGACCTTGCATGAAGTCACGTTGCGAATTGCTGATAATGTTAGCGTGGTGCAAGAATATAAATAGTTTATCTTTCACTATCCTTTCCATTATTCTAGATACGGTGGGTATGTGATTGATGGGACGAAAATTTTTAACCTCGTGGGCAGCACCATTTTTATGTCGCGGAATAACGACATATATATTCCATTGAGTAGGGTATATACTCCGTTGTTAAAAGATAGTGTTAAGATGTTGAGCAACAGCAGAAGGAAATCACTACCACTGCTTTTATTAAACAAGGGGGAACCAATCAGGGCCTGCACACGTTGAGGAGCATAAGCGAGAGACTTGACCAGTGATTTTCTCTATATAAATTCCACTGTGCATATACCTTCATTGTCGTGCGGCATGATAAATGTTGGCGTGTCTGATGATTCATTGAGCATTGATTAGGCAAAATAAGCGCTGAAAGCTTCGCAGATATCACGTGGTGCGTTCCAGCAGGCGTAGTGATAAAATTGTCACTGCAATGCGAACCCCGGGCACGGAATAGTTTGGCTAGCTCAGCTGTTTTGCTAGGGCCGTACAGAACTTTATACTCTTCTAGAAGGAGAGCTCTGTCATTAGGATGCCACTGCTCTTCGACGAGATTCGGTTGCCGTAATAGTAGCGCAAAGTCAGCAATTAACCTGAATGTCTGCCAAATCTTATGAAGCTTTCGTGCTGTTTTCAAAGTCTTGCGTTCGAATTTATGTTAGTTTGGTAAGCACACTTTAGTGGTACTGCCGAATCGATGCAGAAGCCAATTATACTATAAAACAGGTCGTTCGCATGTTGAAGACATGAAGAGAGAAAGAATTTATCCGAATTCATCAAACGAACCAGGTCCTTGAAAGAGTCCCAGTTGACAGAACTGAACAGACGAGAAGTCATTGTGTTCTGTACATCGGCCATGCGCAGTATTAGGCGGCATTTGATCACGCGATGATCGCTCCCCGGAAATTCATCAAGAACGTTAACACAGATTGCAGGTATGCCTAATGAAAAAATGAGATCCAGAGTACTTTCACCTCTTGTAGGTTGGGAGACGTGTTGCTGCCAACCATTTATTTGGATACAGGGGATTAGATTTTGGTATTTCAAAGGAGCTGTTCCTATGGGCCATGAAATCGAAGGCAGATTGAAATCACCTCCAATAATTTTATGTATAGATGGTAGGCTGGCGACATACTCAAATGCAAGCGTCAAGTGTTCTAGGTCTTCTTGAGTGCAGTTTGGTGCGCTGTATATACTTCCCATAAACAGCTGTTGCTGATTAACAGATATCGTAAGCCCAAGTGATTCCTGAACGTTGTTCAACACTGGGTTATCGAATGTTGCTGCTGAGAGCGATTTTTTCAGATAGATTTCACAACCACCACGTCGACGACCAGGCCGATTTCTCATAAACATGTTATATCCGAAAAGAGTTAACCTAGTGCTAGACATGCTTTCATGGTACCAAGATTCAGTTATAAAAATTACATCAGGATTATTCACCAAAGTAAATGAGCGTAGTGTGTGGATCTTAGAGTAAATAGAGCGAATGTTTTTCAAAAATACTAAGATACATGTGAGATATGAGGAAGGTTCTTTAGGTCGTGTCATAAACACTGTGGTTTCAAGTCGTGTGCCTGGATCTAGGTTAGAAATTATTGAAAAAGTGCCTGCATTTCCAACGGTGGCCACAGCGGAGGAGTTGAGACTGTGTATGGGACTCTAGAAAATGATTCGAGGGAATGAGTCCATGATTTCTGCATTAGCCTGTGGGAGCTGAAGAGTTAGGTTGTGTCCTCTGCATCATGCCGCTAATAGGCTTTTGATTACGTAACGAAATGATAGGTGTCAGTGGGTTGTTGTTATTTCCATTTATGGGTAAAATCCGATTAAGGGCGCTCGATATACAAGGCTTCACTATACGCGGTGGAGGCACACTGGTGTCAATCCATACATTAACATCAGCATAATCCATGTGGTTCATTGATCGAATCGGAAATGAATGATACCCAATTACACCGTGTGTAAGCTGCAAAGTTGGCAGCAAGTCTTCCATAACTTTATGACCAATAGATGTACGTCTATCCAAACAAAATTACGGTACAGAATCACACAATGATGCTTGCGAAAAATCTAGGTCATCCGTCATTTTACTATCGATCAAATTGACCGGATCCACCGATATTCTCGATGAGCTTCGACAATGGCCAGAGCAGACTTTAGGCGGGATATGACAGTTCGAGGCTTGAGGTAGCGGTTTTGCATGCAACTGGGATTTAGCAGGTAATGCAGTTGTTATTCGATGGTCCCCATTGTTGTCACTTCGCATACAGGAAAGAGTATTAGGAAAACCTATATTACTGCCAGAACTGATTATCCAAGAGGAAGTACCATGCCCATCACTAGTTTTGTGGACAGTACTGGTTTTGGGCATGGTCGGCTTATCATGTTTAGCCGTGAAACTGCGGCCTAGTGGAGGTCCTCCAGTAACCAATTTTGCATCTGACGTTGATCTTAGCTCCGAAGTGAGAGAATTAGTTGTTTTAGCCGACACAGCATATTATGCAATAGAGTGGCCAGCATATTCATGTGACTCCTTGTTAATTTCAAAAAATCACTTTATCATTCACCGCTTCGTCCCTATCTGCAGCAAGCGGAGTATTATCCTCACATTTGTGTTGGCCACTAAGTTCAGCAATATCAAATGGATGCGGGGCGCCATATGGAGGTTGGGTATTTTATTTTACTTTAAACGTTCTCCTCCTCATCTATCGTTGTAGGGGGGTGTTTTCCCCCATAATTTTCATGCTTTTGAAAGTTGTAGTTAGCACAATGAGATTGCGCTTTTGAATGAATTGTTTAGCAATAAGTTCATATTGAAATTGGAAAAGTATGGGTCACGCGGAACGTATTACATTTTTTGCGTAGTCTGATACAGCTGGACCAACAAGATTGCATACCGCGTGCGGTGAGAAGCACCTTCTGAACAGTTTTTAATGGCGAATTGTCTGGCACATTAAATCCCACCGCATTGCGTTAACAGCGTACTCGATTGTGTAATTCGGTCGAAATGGAGTCTATCAGTACACTGCACTCCATGAGGTTCATTCTATTAATATTTGGGGACGATTCAGATAAGACCGCTAGACTCTGCAAAGGTTGCAATATCGATGTGAGCATGTCGACTTTAAATACAAGTTCAGCGTATGCAGATTTAGCTACTGATGAACATTTTCAGGCGTCTTTCTCAGGTCAGCATGTAGTCCAAGGGAATTTCCCCCAGCGGCTACACTGCTTTGGGTATTTTCTTTACTACTGCTTTCAGCCTTTGTGCGAAGTACCTTAGTTCTTTGTCTCAGATTTTGAACTAAAATGGAAGCATCCTGGCCCATAATACTTTTTTTCCTCATCAGACGTGTCCTTACTGTAGACAAGATAATGAAATTGAAGTAAGATACACTGAAGCAAATCAGAGGAGCTAAGACAATGGGTGCTAACTTTTGATCCTTAACGGAAAATCCACGTCTAATATAATGCTGGTAAAAATGGCAACGCCCGGAAACTGTTCGATTTAATTAGTGAACTATTTGAATCTCCGCCTCCGGGTTGCACACGCTGTGGATTTAGAAACGCGATCTCTCTACCAATTGCAAACGTGTTGTTGTTGTCTCACCTTTCCAATGACATCCGTTAGCAGTCGGGTCAGCACAGGCGTTCCACGTGACAGGTCACAAATGGTTGCAGGTGAATCCAGACAGGTATCGGAACGAAGCACAGGCTATCGATCTGGTCAGAGCAATTCTTGGTGTGGCACTAGTGGTGTGTGGCTGGTGGGTTGATTTGAAGTGGCATCCTCAATGACTGAAACACAATCTAAAAATTTGCGGTAGATCCCTTAAATTGCTGCCTGTATCTGCCTTACGCAGATATCGATAAAAGCAGTCGTGTAGTTGTTAATGAGTCCTTATGTTGGGCTTCCAAAAAAGGTCACAATTTGTGGTGTAGGATGCAAACCGAAAGAAATTCCTCGTGTAAACCTCCACAGAGAAAAGGGAAAATGTAATAATCGACGGGAGCTAGTTGTCTTTTATGCGTGGATACAAAATACGCTGCGCGTTGGAAAGAGCACCTTGCGCCGGATCGAATAAGTGTACAGTGACGACGCTGCGAGCAGTTGGAGAGGTGATAGACGGGAATAATCCATATGACCCGAGTGCACGCACGTCACGCATGTGTGCTGGGTGCGATTTGCAATGAAAACTTTGATAATTACATAATAAATCGCACGGTAATAGATGGTTAATGGGTATCAAAAAGTCATTTGATGGCGCAGACATTTGGTTAGCCTGCGGTTCTCATGGTATTTTTTCCGCATACAATTCATTAACCTATGTCTTCATAAATCTAGATTGCAGGTACTCTGTGCTACAAATCAATTGCTATAGTGCTTGCATTTATTTGGCAATGAAAGGTGTACTAAAGCACTGTCATACCACCACAGGTGAGCTTATCTACTTTTGGATCGATATAAACGATTGGCCATTACTAATGCAAATACTTGCAGGCACCTTAGCGCTTCCGCCGTTTACCTATATAATAGCTGCCTATTCATAAACGCACCTAAGTTCAGTACGACTGACGTAGCACTTGGTTAAGTATCCGTGGAAGTTCAAATACTTGCCATTCCACGTCAACTAACGTTATACCGATGTACGTGCTGATACATGGGCTCTGCGCTCGATGGGTACGTTAAGCAACCTCAGACTCTCATTCTGCTCTCGTTCTATTTTTACGCTACTGTTTTGCTGCAGGGCAGTTAATCTGGTGTTCAGTACGGTCAGCTGCTCCGCTTGACCATAAAAGATAAATATGTCGTTTATGTATCGACGAAACGGCATGGATGGTTAGATTTCATCCTTGACTTGATTTTCAAGGTGAGCAGTGTATCGATAAAAGCAGTCCAACTCAACTACCCTTGGCAACGGCAATCATTAGCCGAAACCATTGCTTTTGAAAATGGATATTCTCCTTTGAGCTGCATAGCAGCAAAAGCCGTTCTATTTAGGACTTTGGAAGAGCTAGATCAGGTTGTCCCTCAGTGACATGTTTGCATGTGATCTGGACAGTCTCACTCAACGACACGTCGCTATATCGTGATAATATATTAGTGCTAGCCTTAGACCATCCACATAACTGAATAACATCAAACGGTTCCGCTAATTCTGATTTGTGATCGCAGCTGTGCTTAATCACTGGCATTCTAGCTACCTCTGGAAATACCAGTAGCCAGTTTGCCAGTTTGTATTCCGATGAGTTGCTCATGGATTTCGATGGCCTCACTGGGACATCAACCTTGCGTTATTTTGGCAAAGCATGGAGTTGAGATGAAACAATACCACGTCTTAAGGATATTGCGCTTGCAGGGTTAATAACCCCCTTCCAAAATGTCTGCAATTTCTTATTTAAATCTCTGTATGGTTCTGCATGGTTGTCATGGCTTTTGTCCGATTGGAAGCATTGTGGTCACTAATTCTCATCATCATCTCCACATTGGTGTATTCAACTGGCACCGCAGCACCCAGTCCCTTTTCTGATTGAAATGGAACTGCTTTTCCTACGAATAACAGCTGTTTTAAAACATCACCTTTTGGACTGCGGGACGATCATTGTCTGTAGTCGTATTTCGGTATTGAGTTAAAAGAATCTGGATGAAAGGACTGGCTTCTTACCGCTGATTGTTATCCCTGGAGGTTCATGTTAGGCTATCAATTACTCTGTAGTACTTTGACTGATTTTCCATCTTGTTCACGGCCTTCGGTGGAACATGCATTTTAGACCACAGGGAAATGCCTCAATTTGCAGTTGATTTAAGTAGGTAGAAGTGAGGTTAGTAGCATACCTTGATGTGTCATAAGTTAAAATCGGTAACCATAGTTCGTGCTTCAATGTCTTTTCGAAATGCTTAGTCCAGATTTCCCTAATTGTATGCACAGTATCTTGGTCAAAACTTTAAATTTAAGTAATATATCGTTTAGTTTGTCGATTTATTCTTGTTTGCACAAGTATATCTATCAGAATTGCTTTATCCTAAATGGATTCCTCAAGAAAGCGCTGGGTGATCCGTCTTAAGTTTCTTGCATTCGAAGGTAGCTTGGGAGCACGGAGGCATTTACAGTATGCAGCAGGGCGTTGTTTCCTGTTTGGACACCTTTCCAGCGAGTCCAATTGCAAGCAAAATTTGGCTAGTTTGTTTTTTAACTTGACTAGCACTTCTAACAGATTCATGCTCAAATTTGGGCGATGGTTTGTGAGATAACTGAAGCGACTGTTTCCCGAAGAAATTTGCGGTAAAATGGTTAACCCAAATGAAGGACAGGTTCATCACATTGGCTTTACTCTGGTTGTAATATGGTGAATTGAAAATACATGTGTGCGTGTACATCCGTGTGTGTATAACAATGAAGTTGCCACCCAAAGATATCAACTGTTTATGATACCATAAACTTGTTCATGTTCTTTAGTAGGTACTCACAATATGGAGGGTAATGCATCCGAAATTAAATCGTGCGGTGCTTTTTTGTTAATTTTGTAACTGACAATTGAAAATATTACATTTTCCTGAGGATATTTATTGTATTCTGATCAGACGGCGCACAGGCAATGTTAGGCTCCCACGTGTAAACGTGCTTTATCCTGGATCGACTCAGTTGTTTTTTACTAGTATTTCCACCATCGGTCTCCGACGTTCGTCGCCTGTTGTTCTTAACGCTTAGACTGGTTCGATGCGAACTCGAGGGCGAAACCAAGGGATGTGTTGCTTTAAAAATTATCTTTGCTTTGAAACCGAGAAGATGTTGCAGAGAACAATAGTGTTAACCGTTACCGAAGTTCAGCGTAGTTAATCAAACTTCAGTACCGGCTGTAGTCAATTACTTAATTTATCTCCTGGACGTTGGAAGAAAAAAATATGCTTAGTTTTGCTTCATTCGCTATACTACCGCTGTTGCACACCTGACCAGTAAAGATATTACAACCAAGCTGAAAATTATAGACCAACGGTCTAGGAGAAAATGGTTTATTCTAAAAGAGAAATGTGGCTTATTCTCTCTTATGTGCTATTTTATGCAATAATTTGTAATCTCCTGGCATTCTTTTAACGCATTGCGTAGATGGACATACGTAAATATTGATGGGATAGGTGGATGCATAACCCAAATCCCACTGAGTATACACACCAGCTAGCTGTCGCATTTAGCCGACAACGGAATTGGAATCATTCCTAACATGGCACATTTTTTGTTACTGTTCGGAGTTAAACACCCCGACATATCAAGAAATAATCCGCGCATTGTAGCTAACAGACTTATCAATTTAACCCTATCATCTTACTCTATATGCATGCGACATAAAACCTTTGTACTTGGCGTATTATGAGAAAAATATAGTCAAACGCTATTTAAACATAAAAGACGGAACACATCTGAAAGATTAAAAGCATATTCCTTTCAACAAGACAGCATAAATATAAGTGGAACTTGCTATTTCTTACAAAGGTATCCGGCATTAAATAAAGGTATTCGTTGGTGCTACCTGGTCATTTGAATGAATACTTCATAATCTACTACTCGGTGTCAAATTGATTGGATATATTATGATTTCTGTTGTATTGAAGTGATTCATTTAAAACAACGCTAATTTGGCCTTGATGTAAACGCCAATGTTTATATGCAAGATATAGGGCTAGGCACTGTTAACGTACACCTCCTTTAATTCGCAAACAGCTTACCTTTTTTTGAAAATGGTGCACCATTTATTTTTCAAACACTACTGAAGAGCACAATTACTTTTGGTTTTACTAAGTGAAGCAGTGATTGTTGTATATTTCAGTCGATATGTCTATAAATTTCCAAGGCAGTTTATTTTTGTTTTATTACCTACACTTAAATGCTAACAGTTTTTTGTGTTTGTGTTTTGTGAGAGCGTCGGTTACCAGCAGTTTTTTTCAAAATGTTCGAGGTCAACTCTGTCTGGTGGATCGATGCTTCCCGATTATTTTATCTCCTAGTCCTTATCGGGATGCGACAATAACTCTTCCAACCTAAGCCTGAAATGTTAGAAGAAGAATTAGAGGAAAAATGCAATGAAGTTGTCATTTTTCAGACGTGCGGAGAAAACATAATTTACACGACAATTATGCGTTTCCTAAGAGATTTGGTAAGATTATAGTCAAAAATCTCGAAAAAATATTATGAAGTCTCGCCGACCACCGATGGGCCTACATACATTAGGACTTTGTGATAGAGGTTTGCTTTGAAAAACAAACGGTCTGTGCACTGTCCGCCCGAAAATATACGGCACTCCTTAAGGGTGCTTAATGCACAACAATTTACTAGTGCCTACGGTCCCAGTGACCCAACTGACCAAGGTTAACTTCACATTGATTTTTCGCGTCGCACTCTATTCAGTGTTGGGCTTGAAAATGCCACTAAATAAACTGAGTATTCAAGCCAAGAACATATAAAATTTTACGCATATATTTAAGCTATTTAGAGACACTACAGAGAAAGAGCATAATTAAATAAGGCCTAATTGGTGGGTCAAGTTTGGACTGCACGTTGTGTGATTGGATTGCGACACGCAACATCAACGTTCTGAATCGTAATTTACATTGAAGCGTACCTTAGTCACTGCAATCACTGGGACCGTAGTCAAAGCAGATGGAACTTGGGTGCTGCTCACCCGAAAACATTGCACAACCACGACGCGTTTCAATGTAATTTCATCTCATCAGATGGAGATAGAAGGCCTCGAATTCGTGACTATTGGTATCGTAGCCGAAAACTCCACCCCTTTGGCTACCGGGTCACGGTGGCAAAGCTTGGCACAACGGTAATGACTAATTGGAGAGTGAATTTTGGACTACACTTTGTGTGATTGGATTGCGACACGCAACCTCAATGTAATGGACTGTGGTTCACATTGAAGTGAACCTTAGTCACGGCGATCACTGGGACCGTACTCAAAGCAGATGGAAATTGTGTGTTGCCCACCCGAATATACTGTACAATCACGATGCATTTCGAAGTAATTTCATCTCATCAGGTGGAGACAGCCGGCCTCGATCCCGAGACCATTGGAATAGTATCCGAAACTACTACCTCTTTGGCTACAGAGTAAGGTAACACATATTTATTTAGCCTATCACCAAGATTGTTAAAGACACAAGCAAAATCTTATCTCTGAAAAATTCAAGATTAATCTCCTAGCTGGCTGACAAAGAAAATACCGGCTGTCATCGGATGAAAACGCTCACATGCTTTGTCAGTACATGCTGCTCAATAAAAACGCAGGTAGAACAATACTAGATATTAATTCGCCCGCAAGCAGATTTATGCTTGTGATCAGATTTTCTCCAATACAATAAGTCTAGTATACCCGGACGTTTGTGTGCTTAATCTGTTTAGTTGAGCAGCTCACAAGTTTTTAAAAGCCTTCATTCATTCATCTGTGATCCCGCCTAAATCTTAGCGGTGACAGAAAACTTATACATATTCTTGTGCTTTAGCTATTGGAATAACTTTCAGTGAGCAAACGTTTTTTAACTGCTAGCAAAATATTCAAGTTTAGTATTAATGCGATTCTAAGGAGTAGTGATCTCATCATCTCATCACGCATTATGGAAGTCTAAAAAACGCTAATGTTTGGAACACGTGTGTTTTAAGCGTTTCTTAATAGTGGTTACTATAAATGGGTGCTTATTGACAATGGACAGCTTGCAACAGGACGGATGTAATACGACGGGTATCATATGGCCATACATCGAAGTCATTTCCGTTTTCCAGGGACACAGATATTTACATGCCAATAGCAGACATATGGGAAATATTTGGCAGTAGCTGCATGAAAAACTGTCATGTTTTTAACCATCATGAGATAATTCAGGGCGACTAAAGTTCCATTAAATTGATTACCATCTTGAAAATATTGCTATTGAAAGTCATGAAATCTAACATGGGCAGATTTGTTTTGGAGCAAAATTTTATTAATGACCTTAAGCTGCATAGGGAAAATATTTGCCCTTTCTAACTATGCCTGTAAATCCGCGTAAATAAATTGAGAAAAACAAATGCGTTTATGTGGGCCGTTTAAAAACGTTTTAACGCCTATTGGAATCAAGGTTTGTTGAAACATGAAATCTACGTCAATACCTGAACTGAAGATATGCTGGCAGATTGCACACTGTGACTTATTCTGAAGAAGTTCAATAATTTGAACCGTAGATACTGAAATTTGTCTGCAATAAGCATGATTGGTTTTTATATTTTCTGTAAACCTAGTGATTTGTTTGGCGTGCGGTCGATGACAATATATTCATAAGTATCGTGATGTGTTTTCCTAAAAGAAGTTGCATTCGGTTACTATAAAAAATTGTAGTTCAAAAGCGAAATACTCAGGAAACAATTTGTCCCCTCGAGAAATAATTTTTCACAGTTTTCCTGTTGCACATTAGCGGTGCGGAGCTCAAGTAAAGTGTTTTCAAAATAATGTGTAAGCCCACACCGCAGCAGATGTGCATGTCCAAGTATTGCATAAAGGATTGTGTGTTTGCCGTAAAGGTAGTGACTATAAGCAGCTTCACAGTAATCGGCAAATGAACCACGTTCTGCCGCAAAAAGCGAAGGAAGTGATGAGAGAATTGTGAAATGTTTTATATATCAGATGTTCCTTGCTTCATTTTGGAAATAAAATATCCGATGAGCAGTGCTTATTTAGTTGCCTGATGTAACAAATTGTGCTGCCTATATGGCAGATCAAAGAAGTAGAACCTAACGTATTAAGAAAAAATTTGCGATGGTTCTTATAACACTCAACTAGAAATAAGAGTGCCAAGATGACAAAATATAATTTAAAAACGAATCAATATTTAAACGACAGTGAGCGAATGTAAAGAGGTAAACTTGAGAGGAAAACATGAATTTTTAAAAGATACTTCGAACGAAATTTAACAATTTGGCAAAACAAGTAACTGATTAGTTCAACTGTATTTTTAACGGTATGTAAGCGCTAATACCTAGCGATATAGATTATAATGTGGAATCTTTACCAGTAGTACTTACAAAGTAATTCGTAACGTTTTTTCAGTAGCCTATAGCTATAACCCCGTAGAGGACAAAATTTCCAAGTATTTTGACAAACCGGATATCAAAGTGTGCAAATGCAGCCTGCTACTGCAGACGTTCAAATTTGGGAGCGCGTTCAATACGACGAATATTTTGTAAACTTCTTTGAATCCTTGAGTCGCTAGGATCTGTGGATCTAAGTTGGAATCTTCAAAAGCAAGATACTAGCGGGCAACTTTAGATATTACTTTAGACCTCTATAAATCACACTCCTGGATTCCAGGGGCAGTCTGTGGGTACATTTTTAAATCGCTAACCATTAACATCTTAAAACTTCATTATTTATGAAACCTTTAAAATAACTGTTCAAAGTCTACATTATGAGCAATCCGTTTGACCTTAATGGAATATTGATGAAACAGGGTTAGATGAAGATATTGAGATTCTAAGCCTTAGTTCAAAATTCGGACATGGTAATAACCGCGAATATTCGTTATATTTGAATTGTCAGTAACCCTTAATTGAGATTTCGTCGCGTGCATTTGAGCCGTCTCTAAGTTTTAAAATTACTTATCAGCTGTGATTTATGTTTCGACGAAAAGTGTTAAACACAACTGTGAACGCTATGAAGAATGAAATTTTAATAGAAAGCATTTATAAATGCATATAAAAGAACTGGCAATTTTAACGAAAATGAAGGAAAGCCGCCAGAAATTATCAGCAAAAAAGCCGTTTGAACAATCCTGATCGCAAACTGATGTAACAAAAATGTATACAAAATGACACTGTGGCTAATGATTAGTGGATTCTGATGGAAAGCGACAGTTTTTATAAATACAGTTGAATCACAAAAAGCCTCCAGATTCCAGGTTCAGAGAAATAAATAGACTCCGTACTTATTCTGATTTTAAATTGCCAACTGCCATGAACTCTTTGTCTATCATTTGGTCTTATGCGGATGTCGTCATTAATGTAGGTTCAACTTTTCCAGATACAGAATGTCTTCAGATATATCATTTAAGCTGCTTTTGTACTATTTATTACAAGAATCTCGAATTTCACAGTTGGTTAGTCTACTGCCAAACGACCTGGGTTAATCATGCAACTGCTACCGTTTTTACTTTCTCCGTTCTGTAGAATAATGGTTATCCTCATCTGCATCACTGTAATTTTATGCTTTGGATTACGCCTCAATGATTGGTATCGCCGTTACAAACTAATGCAGAAGTACTTCGTCTACGTGACTAAAGATCCTGGTGACTCTGATAAAGACCTGTTTGGAGAAGAACAATGGCCCGAAGACACTGACGCCGTAAGAGATGCGGGACACCTTGTCGATCCAGTTGAAAAAATATCTTCAGTTGCATCATCAAAGGGCATGGTACTGACCCTGTGTAATCTTAACCCTATACGGTAAGTGTTGTTCAAATGGAAAATACTCCATTTGTGTAAATAATTATACCACATTATAGCTCCGTGTTATAAACAAAATAAATCTGCTAAATTTACTCAGTAATGTGAGTAAGGTGACCTCCGTTAAGCGTGAGAAAATCGTTAAATAAGCATAAATTTTAAGAAAACACCAGGAAATGTAAAAGCCTAATTAGCAAATAACGGAAGCCTAAGAGAAATTATCAACAGCTAGTTAACACACTTGATGTTAATCTAGGAAGCATGCTCGACTGTGGCAAGTTAAACTAGCCGTCTGTTACCTTCAAGAATACATGATATTTATCAAGTTGGTATACTACGTATCCAGTGTCTGATCTTATTCCTATGCGTGCTGCAAAAATGTATTCAACTTTTGAAAGAATGCCACTTGTCAAAAGATTAAATTCTTATTTAACATTAAACAACCTGATGTGATCATATTTTACTTCGGGCCATTTAATAGGGCTAACGAAGTATTATTGTAAGCTTGGCCGAAACATTTGGTTAGAAAACATGCTGATGGCCGGAGCGACAGGGTCAAGCCTGATAACATAATTCATGTTTATGTATTGCAAATTATTGAATCAATGTTACTTTTCTAATTAAACAATTAGGATAGAACTAAAATCAATAGGATAGCTTCCTCCTGTTTTCAAGGCGACCACAATGGTGATCTTTCATACATATACATCAGGTGAATATGTATTTATTACTTGTTGTCGCAACAATATACATTAGGATAAATGGCAATTTTTAGTACAAGCCAGCGCCTACAACCTGAGTGATGTCATGATTTGCTGAAGTTGCTTTAAGGTACTATTGGTCATCGTCGCGAATACCTTTAAAATTGTAAGGACTTTGTACACGGTGGGATTCCGTCCGAATCCGACATATTGTTTGCCGTTACACTTGTTTATGTTGCACGATCGACCATAGGTATGAAATTGAATAAATTCTCTAAGTTAACTTATATTGCCTTGTGGATGCACGTTGCGTCCAATGTCTGGTATTGCGACGAGCGATCGGACAAAACGACCTCCCTAATTTTCGACAAATGTGTAGAGCGTATGTTCGTCCCCATATCGCATACGCCATTCTCGCCTGACATCCATGGCCAAAACACGACCGTATTGCACATAAGGCACCGAAATCTCTTAATGGATTGCGCACTCTCTCATACGAAAAAGTCTGAAATGATGAGAGGTGGGATATTCAGAGGAAGGTACTGCAGATTTACAGGCAATCAAATAATGGTATATTGAATCTTCGCGTGACACATCATGTGTGCCAATCCTTACTACAACTCAGCAGCAACACGAACCTGAGAGCTTACTCACTGAAACTCGCTGAACAGTATGGTCCTCTGTAGTGCCGCAGAAAGTTATTTCCCCTCATGTATGTCACCCGATTCAGGCATGAATTGGTCGTCCTTGCAAGGACACTAACATAATTAAAAAAGAGGTTGGCCGCCACATTTATTCAATTAAAGTTTGTCTCTTAACACTCATTCTAACATGCTTCCGGTATATATTTATTATTACATTGCTGTTACTTCTGCGTGTTGTGAAAAGACACCGTTTTCAATACAAAGGCGGAATAAATGATAAGTCATTCTTTGCATAAATGAAGTACTAACTGTTTCGGTATTACTTTCCAATAACCCGGTCAAACTACCCAACGAAACATAAACCAGTGCTTCTTAAACAGTATAATTCCATCGTTCTTTGTTCAATGTTCCAGTCGGGTTTTGGATATGTTGCGTTGCACTAATCTTGGAGGCTTCACAAAAAAGTGTTGCGTTGCTTTGTCACCTAACCGAATCGGCGATTTGAATCAGATGTGCAGGTAAACTGCTAGTGAGGGCAAAAGGTAACACGCACGCCACCATTCTAGAACATTAATTTCCGTTTTCAACCGGCACAAGGTACGTGCCTCGAGTGAACTATCATCTAGTTTGTTCTATCCCGGTTTGCTCGCTAGATACTTCGCTTATTTAGACCCGTGTGTTGCGCTATACAAATTTAATCTAGAACGATTAATTCTAACTTGCGGTAAGCCTAATTGTACATTTGGGTTCATTGTCTGAATATGTTAATCAACTGGATAATGATTGTACTTTCGAGGAAATGTAGTTTACTACTTTAGCCGCTAAACAATATTTCTCCCGATTTTTCAATGCTCTAAATGAACCTTCTACGTTTACTACTAGCGGGACCTCACTTTTTGCTGTCCAAAATGGTTCCAGCATTTATGACTGGATATTAGAAAATCAGAACAATAAATTGAATGGAAAAGAAATAAGAAAACCTGTTACAAGAACTCGAACATTGGTTTCACTGGATTTACTACGTCGTACTGGTCTCCGAATCGAAGAAATGCTCAAATTGTAAGTACACCAGATGTAGAGTGATTTCTGTTAAAAACCCGAATAATGAAAGCACAATCGTCACAATCTGACAAACGCACAACCAGGTTTAGGGCGTTGTAGCAAACAGGCCCCGTGTGACGACAACGCGCCTAAGCCATGCATTGAGGTTTCTCTATCCAATATCACCACTTACGCTTATTGACCGCACAATTTGCTTCATTGATTTATTACAGTTAAATAATCATCTTTTATCTGTGGGGTGCCAGTGTGATGCGAAGCATCGAAAACAAGATGTTCGCCTAGGAGCCTTGTGGTTTTAAATCTTTACCGGGTTTATTTTCTGTTTAGCTGTTTTCATTTGTTCAAAATTCGTTCGGTGCGACTGGTTAATAAATGCAACTTCAACGATAACCACATCAACACACTAAACTGCACATACTCATTATGCTTAGTTAGATGTAAACGTAGTCAGTTTGCTTTTACGAAGCTTCTGGATTGAGCTACGTCATAATGGCCAGTATTGTATTGCCAACATTGTGACAGTGAAAGTTAACCACATGGTCATCTTAGTTAGCATGCAGTGCTATCGATATAATTGAGTTAAACTGCTGTTTTCCTGAAAAGAGTTTGTTCTTGTCGTGTAGTATATACAAAGAATATCATACCAAATTGGGAGTTGTACACATCACTATCTGCATCATACTTGTGAAAACAAAATAAGGTAATATACCACGAAGGTAACAATCTGCCATTGGATCACTTTCATCCTGCGGTTTATTGACTACAATAGTCCAAGGCATATCCGTTGTCCGTTTATCCGAAACATTTAACCAGCTTTGGAATATAAACCAAATGTGCGAGCATTTGCATGTAGGTACACCTTCACCTTACGCCCTTCTACTTCAAGCAGCCAACATTCTTTTGAAATATGCAGCATAAAATTTTTCAGCTGTTTGCTCAGAAAGATGTGCGTGCATTTCTCACTTTGTACTATGATAAAATATGTTACATAAACGGTAAAATAACTGGAGGATAGTTTACCATAATTACTGTAAAACTATGGTAACAAAACAGTCAGTGGCAGCAAAATAGTTTGTAGGCCTAATGGCTTAGAGCGTAGTTGTACGTCAGTCATTGCTGAACCCAGTCGAGGTGGATCAGAGCACACAAGGCGTTAAGCAATCAAATTTTTCGCTCGAAGCAGAACCAAGGAAAAGCATGGCGGTGGAAGACGCAGCGTAGCGTGTTTACGGAGCGAACCACAGAAATGATAGACGGAGCAAGTATGTAGTGCAGCTAGTCACGGTACCCCAATTGTCTGTGGGGAAAAACTGGTAAGTCAGCAGTGACTAGAGGCAAGATATTATGCAAATAAAAAACCTGTGTACAAAATGGGGAACATCCTCCGGAAAGTGAAGGGCTGTGTTCTTGCCAAATCTTAGAAAATGTATATGCTGGACCGCCGAGGTCGAACTCTGCGTTCTAAGGCTATAAGATGTTCCAGTACTCCGAAGAGTAATCAGCATCTCTCACATACCCGTTCCGCTCTTCCAGGGAACATTATTTCTATAAGTGGCACGTAGTTTATCCACTGTTCTATGGAAGTTGCTATAGTTGAGCTTCCATAGTTTGTTTGATAATGACAGAATTCCCCCAAGATTATCACAGGTATCACTCGCGATTATAACAGAGTCAGTAACACGATTTCTGCAACGCTGTCTAAAAGAAACAACTGTTCTCCAACTTGTGGAAGCAGGGTACCATTACCACGATTTTCAGTAGTGGTAGCCTTTTGGAGAACGTCAATTCTCCCCCAGTGATTCTTCTCAAAGTTATCTCAAAGGTGATGGAGGCACTAATAGAGAAGGTACTAATGGGCTAGTTACAAATGTCTAAACTCATAGCGCTGGAGCTGCTTAGATTTAGTCATTCTCCCTTTATACACTGTCAAGCTTCTGATAGTGATGGCAACTAAACTGAATTAGCCGATAATAGGACCGTCACCAATGTCATCCATCTATAAGTTTCACAAAACTTTAACCACTTAGATAACTACATCCTTCTTTAAAAGCTGCACACGTACCTAATTTGGAAAGCTACCTTTTTGTGGATCGGGAATTGCTTTTTTCAGCGATGGCTTCATTTTATGCTTTTTGATGTAGAGTGTGATGGTTCACAAGGTTGAAGGTCAGGGCCGTACTTCTTATTTTTTCATTAACGACCACGTGAGTGCAATAGAGTCAAATATCCTGCTTTTGGCTGATGCCATTAATATACTGCGGATGATCGGTTATTTGGATGACCACCAATCTGCTGCAAAGGGTAAGACCGTGCTTTTGGAAGGCCACAAATATAATCTACTACGTTCAACGCGGGCAAGTGCAGTACTATTCATTTACGCTACAAGACCAATAGCGCATAAAGCTTGCAGACCACATCTCGATGCCACCTCAAAGGAGCGCGGCCTTGACGTGTTGATGCAAGACGACTTCGGCTTTTAGGCGCAGTATTAATATCGTTTAAAACTGAGAAGCCAAATGTTGGTCTCATACGGAGAGCGTTCGGGCGGTTCGACCCCTCCATCATCTCTTAAATTTTTAACATCTGTTGGGTTCCACGTGGTCTACGCGATTCAGGCTTTACAAACCTGGGTTAAAACTCGATTGAGTTGAACTGGAGACCGTATAGCCAAGCGCAGCAAAAATTCAAAATTATTAGTCTATCTAGTGTACCGCAGGAGACTGAAAGCTCCGGGATTGTACGGCAGAATTTATCGCCTACTATGTCTTGATCTCATCACGAGGTACCATGATTGAAATACTCCAGTCACTTATGTCACACCATCATGAAACAAACGCAACACATAATTGAGTGGTCAACAGCTAACACCGACCACCAAAATAAAGTCGGTTGGAACGTCCCCATAAATATTTTCTATTCGCAGTTATTCATCGTAAAACGTTCTTTGAACTTTTGTATTTTCTGTGCGCATTTTTTGTAAAGTGATTATATTATGCACTAGACAAGATGTATTACTTGATTTGCACTCTGTTTACTGAATGAAAACAAGCAGCAGACAAACATTGCTTTTTCTATCCGTCACGAAATATTGGTAGACAAATTTACCTCTGTGGTAACCTGGATAACATGGTGAGTCCATTTGAACTTATATAGTTCACACAAACCATGCTCAAGGACTATGACGCATTGGCAATGTTCTCAATCTTTATTATTGTTCAATTGTAGGTAGTTAGGTAGAGAGTGTAGGTTGAAATAACACGCGCGATCATTGAGAATCATTCTTCGAACTAGAAAACGTCTGATGCCTGTTTCCACCATACTACACATTGCCATAGCACCGGCGACTTAACTCATTGTAAACTGGATGAGTTTTACAAATGAACAACTCGTCCATATTGCTGCCATAGCGTTTAGTGGTTCATAGCTCGTTGTATACTTTGGTTGATCTTCCTTGCTTGAGGCTTCCTCACGGAAATGGGTGAATCTGGCTTCTGCAAACTTATTTAGCTATATTGATTGAAATATTTTATTGTTTTCTCCCAGACTTTGTTGTTGTTATTGTTTTGACCAAATGCATGGTTACAGAACATGTGTAAGATAACAAAACCAGCGCGGTTATTTATGCATAAAAATCAAACGTTCATTTCCTTAATTACTTGGATTAGTCTGAAGGAGACAGGTGTAGGATTGCAGCTAATTTAAATAATTCGGTCCTTTAATTTGTTAAAGGGTACATTGAATTCCAACCTCCATTTGGCCCTAAAGTTTGCTTAGCTAGATGATCCAAAACTATATCGCGCATAGTACACCATCTGGAGATAAATATGATGGTAATAAACTAATTTTATTATGCGCGAAGTTCATGCAACTCGCGTTAAATAATAACTAAATTAATTCGCTCCGGCGTGTTTGTTTAATTCACAGCATTGAACGTTACTCCGATCCGGGACTGAAATGAAATCAGATTAGTGGATGTGATGCATAACTTCTAATAAAGTGACACGTTAGTTAACACCTTGACATTATTTTGCAGGGTGTATGCGTTAAAATGTTTATATTTTAGCTGTGTTTAATGAATTGCACATATGTATATTCATATTGCTTGGAAACAATTAATGAATGACTTTTTGTTTGGTCAGTTCTCTGATGATAGGTCTAAGAATTGGCGACGGACCAGCAGAAAACCGGTGGTGATAGCTATCAAGTTAAATCTTTGACAGGGCAACGAGCATAATCGATTGTAAATTATGTGTGCTTGCATGTAGGTTGGAATGTAATTAACTAGCTGACTGTGTGTCTATAAATTACTATGGTATGCAATTACATATTACATACTTTTGCTAAGACACAGGAGGGTAGGCAACATTACTCTAGTACATCTGGCTGCTCTGTAGCTGTTGATAATAACTATTACATATCCGGTTTACATTCGTGCTAGTTCTCTTTACTCATTAGCTAATACACATCATGGCAGCCAATTGTAGTATCATTTTGATTAAGGCGAGAGAAGGTGTTATGAAAAGTAGGACCCTTATTGATAGTGTTTGCTAACAAGGTGCTTGCGCTTGAATAATATTAAGCTCCGTCGTATCAACCAGCAGGCAACCGTCTCTTTATTGTTCGATGTGTGGGTGGCAATTGCATTAAAATTATGTGAATACGTTGGTTAATTTTCATCGGAAGGCATGTGTTTTGTTGAACCTATTATTATGTGTATTTTCTAGTTGTCGAAGTGACAAATATATTTATGAATCTGGAAACTTCTCCACAATCTTGACCCACTACGGATTATGTTACCTGGTGGAAGTGGAAGCGGATGGTGAGTGTCTTAAATTTACAGACAACGTCTAGACTTGTGCGTAGTTTACTTGAATAGACTAAGGATATCAAAATTTTGCACTGTTGTAGTGACCTGATATACACACGCACACTCAGTGGAATGTTACTTTTATGATAGGTTAATAAAGCAGTGTTATGGTAGTCCAATGTAATATCATTAGTTTACGGAATAAAACATTTATGTACATCTAACTATCATTTATAATTGCAGTAATAAGTGTTCTGGACTGAGTGTGATATAAATAAAGAAAATGATGTATGTTTGCGAACATGCATGACACCGACCAAATACGTTATCTCCTCATTATTCACAATATATTTGAATGGCAGAGAACTTTTTTTAAATTTTACAATATAGTTGATGCGTTAGCTTTGCGGTCATCCATTATTTAAAACTAATAATATCGCGGTTAATATAGCATAGGAATCCATACTGGCAAAGCAAGCGATTCAAGTAATATAATACGACCTAAGGAATCGTTTCTTCACCCATGAAACTTATTACAGTTTATATTCAATGAAAATTGTCCCAGGTTTTTATTTATTATAAACAAAAGACGTAGATGCGAGGAAAGTAGTTTACAAATTGACTGAAATTGTGTAGTGCCAAGTTTTCCCTATTTTGCCACTAGAGATAAAACGTCGCTTAATCCAGTGCTCAGTACATTCAAAACTAACTTTATTTTTGGATGCAGTTGGTTAGCTAATTGTCTTATTTTCTAAACCTTATGAATGTCCACGATAAGATTAACACAATTTCAAAATATGCTTTGTTTAATACTCGAGCATATATCACTTCTTATCCTTTGGACGTAATGACATAATTCTATTTTTCATGTGCCATATTTTGGTCCCAGAATGCGTCCTGACTAGCATACTGCAAATCTTTCAAGGAATATTAGCGGCATGTAAATATTGTACTCTTTTATATACCAAAGCAACATAACTAGTTAGATAAACATATGGACCTTCGAAAAGCTTAACCTAGTCATGTGGATTACAGCTATAAATGTGAAAACTTTTACAACACTTGTATTTAATTAAGTATATTGAACAACAATAATAAAATTTTATAATCAAGTAGACGAATTGATAACACTAAAGTATTTTACGAACAAAAATGCTGTTATATTTCTAATATGGGTGTTGCGTATCCTGCTAATACATTTGAACAGCAAAGCCTTCATTTTGCACAATGCAGTAATTTCTTGAACAGGTACAAATACTTTAAAAACGGTGCACTGAAAGTATAAAACTGGGAATTTTTGCCACAGTTTTGAAAACCGCAATCCTGCTATCGAAGCAGTTTGCTTTTTTCTACGAACTGTTGTTCTAGTTCGTAATATACATTGCATCTTGGATCCGCAAGAGTATGACTATTTGATCTACGGATACAACGCAGTGGGATTTCGAATATGGCTACATTTTACTAAGAAACAGGCGATAGCCGATTTGCAAATAGACCAGCACTCTACATACGTTGATCTCCATGCCGCGGATGCTCAAATCAAAGGCATTCGTCCAAACGAAGTGATTGTCGGCTCAAATTTTGATACGGTGATCCGTGTTGTTGGGAACTTGAAGGTAATTAATGTAGTGTAATTTATTTTTATGGGTCTTATTTTGCTTCCTGGTCTCAAATACACAATTGACCTAGTTCGTAGCTTAGTTATACCGGCATGCATAGATCCCAGGCGTATTACCATCTCTTAGGAAGCAAGATTTTAGTTTAGTCGACTAGATGCCCATCAGAATTGAATGGCTCGCTATTGAGTGTTTGGGGATTATAATATTGCATGACACCTATTTATATTCTTTTCAAATTTTAGCAAGTCAGTCTCAAAGGCAGTATGAGAACGGTATTTCTTCCGCTTAAACAGCAAGAGTAGGTAGCTTCTGTAAGCAGACAGTGACGTTATATTTGTTACTGTGTAAGGCGTATTGGTTGCCTGGAAATCTGTGGTTTCCACTCGATTCCAGGCAAAACAATGTTAAACCGCAGCGCACGGCTATTCGGCACAGCATAATTGGTGAATTCAATTATATTTTGGTACTGTAATAATGCAAATTTATAATACGTATTGCTAATAGACCTTACCGAATATCCTAGCGCACCATGGCAATGCATCCGTATCTGCTGTGTCCAAAAGATTCATTAGGACCGATATCTAATTTTATTGTAAATTGCCCGATTAGATAATTGCGCAATTCCTTCAATTTGCCAATGTCATGCTAGAGCTGATTACATTTACGATGCGCTTGCTATTATTTCGGTTCGTCAATTGTCTTTTATGCTCAAAAAGACCACACATAGATGCGCAAAACTCCTAGTAGACAGAGCCGTACGTGAAAGGATAACGACGCAAAAAACACCAATTACGACTTGTCAAATTGTACACTAAATGTCTCTGCTTTCTAATCAAACTGACATTGATGATAGACGTTGACAGGAAAAGGGGCCGCCAGTTTACTGATACCGTAATAGCGAAATATTGCATTAAGTGGCATGTAGCAAATACGCATTTGGACATATGTTGAGACTGTTATCTCATACTGCTATTTCTGATTGATTCAAAAACTCTTATTCCAGACATTTATCTGCTCAACCTAATAATGTGGTGCAGGTTAAAATTGACATGTTTCGTTTTACTGGTTTAAAATAATGTTAAAAATGGACTCCCTTTATTGAGAGTCAAGTACTAAAATTTGATTAAAATTAGAGGTGTGGCGCACGTTCAGACTAATTTTACAAACATAAATTAAATATTAACTGCCTGTTAGTATATACTTTATGCATTACGATTAATTCACTGTAGCATCGATTCAACGGTATTGTGTACTATTAAATGTTTCAAATTAACTAAACTTAAGTATATTAAATATATTAGTCAAATAGTACAATAACATGTTAATTTAGAGTAGGATGGAAAATCATGATTTTTAAGGTAAAACAGAGTGCCGTCTTCAGAGAACGATGAAACCGAAGTCCTGAATGGCGAGGCACGAACCAAAGTATTGCGTCTCTAATAGAAACAGCGTCAACTCAGAGAAGAAGCGCGTGTGTACATGCATGTTTATAACAAATCATAAAGCTAGGAAATGCACAAGCTTTGCGGCACATGTGGCGGCGAAATGAAAAATAACTAATGAGAACTGGAATAATTAGCACCAATTGTCGGACCGTTGAAATGTCATCAGTTAGTTAACGCACATTGTCCTCATCATTCACTAGAAGTATGAATTCTGTTTACTGAGTAGCAAGGTGGATCCAAATGGTCGTAGTATACAAAGATACCGTTCTTTTATTCATCCGCGATTAATAATGATAGTTACATAGAAAGCAAAAATAAAATGGTGAAACCAAATGTGTTGTTGTGTTGTAACAAAAGTGGCTATCAGTTTTATTATCCATTCTTCTCTTTAAAAGCTAGTCAAAGACTGATTATATACCATGGCTACAAGTGTTCCGCATTTAACTTGAATACACCTTTTATTGTTTTGCGTTTTAGGAGTGGCTATGCTGCAACACGAATATATACACACACCGCTTCTACTGTGTAGAAAATGATTAAACGGTTTTAAGGGCTTGTGGTTAAGTAGTTATTAACTTATACCACACGCGAGTAATTACAGAATTTTTTATAAATAAGCGAAATCGGATTTGTAATATAAAATATTCAGGATAAACCTTTTAGACGTTTATCGCAATGGCTGTTTGGTTGCACTGCGTTAAACGTTGCTGAAGGAAGCAACGGAAATTTTAGTGAAATTTGCAAAATTTGATTACGAAAACTGTGTTTAATGCAAGCAAACATTCGGTGTTACACTTGAGTTAAACGGCGCAACACTATCTTCTTATGTTTCATTAAACTCATCAGGTAGACATAGTAAAAGCCGCATCTAATATTATTCGGGAGCTAGCATATTAGTTAGCTGTGTAAGTAAATTTTGTATGCCACACAAGCAAATTTTATTACTAACTGGTAATTGCTCCTCAACTACGGAGATACATTTTATTTTAGGTAAAATGTAAGTTTAGTAAAGTTTCCAAGAAGCGTGCTTTTGATTTATTACGATTTATGTCATTATGTTGGTGTCAAGGCTCAACATACCAAACTACCTATAAATGTCCAAATTGAAATATCTCCCATTCCTAAAAAGCGTTTTTTGACTAAAGAGTGATAAACTTGTTACCAAGGCCGTACTACAAAGGGGCGTATTTATTGGCTTTTTATAAGCAGTTAAACTGTTATAAAATTGATTAACATAAATTTGCTTGTATAATTAAACTGTTAGCGAATGTCAAAAGTGATAAGGTATGCTAATTGTACCGTTGGAATCACACACTCAGATGAACTATCATACACAACCGAATCAATTGCGATTTAGCAATGGGATGTTTCTAGGTCAAGCGAAATACCACGAAAACTTTACCCGGAACATTAGTAGGTAAGGAGAATTGTTCCTTGGTTATGGTGTTGCTTATTTGGACAACTTAAGTACGGACATTTCCACAACATCATAGGCGAGGTCATGCCCTCAGAATTGGTAGCACGTAGGTTGCAAACGTTGATGGAGATTGAACATAAGTTTAGTCTGATTCTAGTAAATGCAGTTAAGGAATTAGTTCTGATAATTGCTACTCCACGAAACGGAAGTTTGTCATTTGCTGAGTCATTGCGTCCTTTGTTTGAAGGTCTGCCAACTTTTCATAAATATTCCAAATAGAGATTCATTTGGTTAAATAACATCCTTAATGTAGTGTTAGCTTCAAACAAATATTTGTGTTCTAGATTCGGATAAGCCGCAACTGGATTAGTAAATTAAGAAAAGTACATAACATTAATTTACAAGAGGCATGCCACTGGGCCAGTTTCCCTTAAGTTCGCTTGTGAGAATATTAAAACATTAAAATAGCGACTTATTGCTTAAGCGCCATATATCCTGATTTGATGTGCAATAACCTTAAACATCTTTCAGACACAGTTAGATACGAAATAATAACGTTTCTTAATGATCCTAACATAAGCAATTCACAATGGCGGAGCCATACCTTGGTCCAAGATTTGCTTTTGAGTTATTATAAATCACCTGGTTTTAGACTGCACATATAATAAAATAGATTCGCAGGATTTTTTAAAACAATTGCGTAAATTCATTAACCTCTGCTATCTAGAACATGCAAAATAACCTACTTCCTAATAGAAATTAGACTGAATATGTGTTAGAGAATATCAGTAAAATATTCCTAAACTTCGACTATAAAATTGGAAGGACATAAGGATTCTTTTTAGCAAAATAGACCTCATTCGAGAAATAGAAATTGAAACTAGTTAAGCATTTTAGGCTACATGTGTTCCATACTAAAATTAATATGTCACTTTCGAAATTAAATCAACTCTTTTCTGACGCAAAGCATTGTGGGATCAATTAAGTTGGAAGCTGAGCAAAAATGCATCATGTTTGTCCTACAAACTCAGCATTAAGCCTTCTACTTCAAACTGGTTTTAGCGATATTTTTAATAACTATTTTATTTATTATACATACTTAATTCAAAATTGTCAAGAAGTCTATAGTAAAATATAATACGCAAAAGTTACATGAGGAGATAAAAACCCAAATTATTCGGAGCTTTAACCTGACTACTCATCATTGCGCACAATGAAATTTCCCTTCAAATATAGTAAATCCCGCAGTAAAACATTATATTTCGCTTAGCTTTCTCTGAAATAAATTAAAGTTGTGCAAGCCTGGTCCTCCATTAATTTTAAATTTAGGTTCTAGGTAAAATACAAACCACTGACGTCATCGTCCAAAGTCTTCGACAAGTGGCCCTTTGTATATGGTTTTTCAACTGCATAAGTCAGATGGAAAGCCCCTGGTCTCGTTACCTTATTAATTTCATAAAGTGCATACAAGAAGTGCATGACGTTATTTGCACAGTACAGTAATTAATATATATTGCATACACCTTATTTTGAATCTAAATGTTTACCAGTGTGATTTATCCAAACTTAGGTGTAAGCATAGTTGGTTTATATTTCCAGTTAGTCGTTGTTCAGACTTATGCCATTGCGATTCATTTTCCCTTAAGGAAGTATGTTTTGCAGCATAGAAATTAGAGAAATTATGAGGCATTTTACGGAGCTTTGTTTTTAACAGGATTGATCAGATATTTAAAAAGCCATGTTACTTTCTGTTCTACACATTGCTCAGAGGATATGCGGAGATTTAAGCGGCGCATTCCCATAACATGTAATATAAAAGCCGGTTTTCTGTCGCATACACTACACACATTTATTGCAAAACATTTCGTAGACTGGTTTTAATGGCTACGACTACTTGGCTAGCAAATCGCTTACTTATCAGATAATGTTTGGCCCTGATTTATTAAAAATAGCTATTTTCAGTTACTATCCAGTGGTACAGTGACTAATATGCTTTCTTTGCTGACTACGTGGTTTGTATCTATTTGTTACTTTCAGCATCGTGCAAAATGTCAAGCCATCACTTACCCATCATGCGGCCTATCATGTTTGGGTCCTGAGAATGATGTTAATGAGCAGGATAACGCCTGTGAGTCAGTAACGTTGTGGTTACGCTTTTATGTGTGTTACTCAATTAACTTTGTTCTCAATTACAGTACAATGATATATTTGGGCGCAGTGGCATTTTGCCCAGGTCGCGCTAGCGTTGGTGAGTAAAATGCACTCACCTATCGCAACTGCTTAAACTTTACTTTTAGTAGTATAGTGCGCAAATCTACATGCAGCATAAACAAACCCAGTCCTTAGCAAACTAAACAGTCGTAGATCTGTACAACATAGAATTATTCAAGGAAAATTTGGTAGCAAATTAAAAATAAGATGCGGAGTTCGTAGATGTCAAGACTACGAAAGTGAGAACGATTCTTTGGTAATTGCAATGAGCTAGCAAGCGAATTCTCATCGTGACATTTTCAAACTAACGCGCCACTAAACAAATAGAAAACTTGCAGTGTTTTGCTCAGATGCCAGTAAAAAGAGGTAATCAAGGTTGTACTCAGCAGATCCGCAATATACTCATGCCAGTATGTGGAAAATCACTGCTTGCAACACAGAAAGTATAAATGCTTATAAACCATTTGGTGTCAATAAATAAAAGTAAATATGTCGTAGACTGCAACGCTTAGAACTGTTCAAATAAGCTTTGTATACAAGTAGTAGAATTGTTTCCAAAAGATGGAAGAGTAACTGAATGCCAAGAGACAGGGGAATTATCAAATGTATGAACAAGCGAAAAGTCCGCAACCAATTTACTCCATAATGTTTACAAGTTTAACATATAATGGTTAGCAGTGAAATGCAGTTGCCATACCGAATATTGTACCATGTGCTGTCAATCAAATCGTTTTAATAATTCTAAAAATCATTTAAGTGATGGTATTGTCGTAAATGCCAGAGCTTTCAACAATAACCTTTTATTGATTTATAGGCTTACATATATTTTGGTGAGACTGCAAAATTACTCTGACCTTATGCTGACGATGTTATATTTTTATGTTAGACTACGGCTATGGAACTAGTAAAATAAGCATAATTTATGTCTGGTGGGAGGACATGGAGGTGGTTTCTACAGAAGACGTTTAGTGGTCATTATTACTTGGTAGCAAAGCTATTTGATAGTAAGCGAATGGGGATTTTCCTTCTTGTATCTTAGGAATGTAAATTCCTCGTTTAGACATCCTGCATGGTCAGTATTCAGCAAAGATTTTATATGATTGCAGCGGCGGATCATTTTCCTTTTTGACACGGTTTGTCGTGGTGCGCTTTGTCTCGCTGCGCATAATCACTTGGTCATTGTTTCGTTAATTAACATACACAAAATTTGCGGTGCGAATAATATGGCTAGATATGCATCTGAAAGAAAAGCTCTGAATACAGTGAGGCTTCCATCTTATAGGCGTCCGTGCTTTAATCTAACGCATAAGCAAAGCTATTATTGAAATTTAAAAAGGTGGTTCCATTGAATTACATGCTGTAGTCTGTGAAGCGATTTGACGCTTTAGTCTGCTTAAAAATACGCTCTCACCACTTAAGTGCAGCTATATAATGATCAGCTTGGTTATGTCACCAGTGCGAAGTGGATAACATTTATATCCTTAGGAACGGAAACGCATTTTTTTTTCTGATTACAGTTTGTCTTGAATTGGAAGCACATATTTAGTAAACCACGCATCCTATCAATAAATGTTTGTACCGTTGGAGTAAACGGCTACAGTTACAAACACGGATTTGTCCATGGTATTCCTGATAAGACTGAATGGCAACCATGTAGATCGTGCCATGTGCATCAACCACCTGCGTTGATTGTGGCCATGTATCACTGTTTACATTTTTCTTATTGAACCTAACCTTCTTACAGCTAATCAATAATCAGGAAGAACTAAATCATTTTCAGTCTTCCATCAAATATGTTGTGTTTCCCAACTTAATAAGTTAGCATAGGTATTTGATTTTTTAGTATTCCCTAGGTCGTTTGTAGAAAGCTTGAATCACGGACAGGGTTTGACCATGAATGACTATAATTTTGCATCAAATATTGCTCTTTTGATATTAAAAAGAATATTTCTGACTTTTCCATGACACAAAGAAAATAAGCTGCGTTAAATCATCCAAAACCCAGTAACATATCCTTCTGGTAGTTTGAAAATTTTCAAGGAAACTGCTGTTATATATATCTTAGTTGTTGTTCTAATGCGTTTTTTCTATAAGTTAAAATAGCATAAATGCCAATAATTAGTACCACAAGGCGTCTTAAATTTTAAGCTAATGTCTGATAACTATAGCCTTATATATCCCTATTTGTCCCAATCTTGGATATTGATAAACCCTTATTGGAATTATTATGTTATATTTCGGAGTAAAGTTTACGTAATTGCAAGGACAAACGCGCCGTTACTCTGTTCCGTCATATGTGTATGTAATGAAGATCTAACCACACTTATTTACTACCGGTTTTGGCGACCTCACATAGTTACATTGTTTCCACTACCATTTAGTTAAAAACAAAGGAACCTTCAAATGGCAGCCAGAGAATTGGCATTCAGGGAAGATTCCAAATTTACCTGGGACTTCCTGCTTGCCATATGTCCTCTCCGCTTTACAACTTCCAAAATCTTCCGAATATCACAAACTGCTGGCACTGAAACGTCCAACGATGTTTCAAAGAAATGCACTGGCGGTCTCGATGGGTTTACGCATTCAACAACGCGCTTACCTACGACTGGCCAACGCTACTGCATTTGAAGGGCTGCGCGCATTACTAGACGCATTTGGTGATTTGCAAAATGGACTAGAGAACATTTCAACACAAGTCTATACGATTCGCGGACGCTTATGGAGCGATGAAGTGAAATTTTCTCAGGTACTTGCTCAATACGTAAACATATGCGTCAAGGCAAATATCGGGTAGGCACACGGAATGAGAAAACTCTCTAGCATTACCTAGCTAAACGAACTCCGAATATATATATTTATTATAGTACTAATGCTAGGAAACCAACTAGCTTTTGACGGAATTGTGGAAGGAATTTTTTAAATTAGACCGCCATTGATTGTAAGCCAGCTGTTTAAATTATGTTGAATTTGATGACGCAATATACTAGTTAATTGTACATATTGGTTGTCTCCTGTTGTCTCCTCAAGCTTCCACGAAAGTTCTCTCGTACCATATAAAGAGCCGTAAGCATTGTGTATCGGAACAGTATCCTTTTGCCTACGATATATACATTTTCCTTTCAACCAAACACTGTAGAGTTTGAGCATTGTAGTTAGACTGATTTTAAGTTAGTGAATGATGGGAACACATTTTGCCGGTTTTGCATAATTGAAAGCATGTGGTGCTTTTTATAGACAAAACAAACAGTAGGCAAAAGGCGATAAAATGATATACCTCCAACTAATAATGTGCCAAAGGCTCGATAAGACATTGTTCTTCCTCTTATTCCCTTGGTTTAATTTTCAGCTGCACCTTTTTCTGTTACTTTCTTACAGCTAAGAAACTAGTGATTTACTCTCATGCGACAACGAACTGGTCATGTAATAGCTAACTGCTGCTTGCCGTTTCTATCAAATTGTTAGGGGGACGACTGATCCAAAATTCCTGCCCGGAAAAACTTAATTGCATATTTGCAATTTTATTTGAACGATATTAGCTACTTCCTATTTTCAATTAATTTGGCATGATTAATTTTCACACAAAGTACCAAAAAAATAGCCTTACCCATTTCAGGTATATGTGTCTTGCTTTAAAATTTAGTCTAATATAATGTTTATGTTTTAATTTGTGTTTAATCAAAAAATATATTTTGGGCTTTGCGCTAGACCAGTTTATGTTTGTTCGTTCAATCTACTGTATGCGATTACAAGTACCAACTCGAAGGCTTTTGGGTTATGTGATATGACTCACACTCTTAAATGCATGTACAATAATGACCATAGTAAGTGATATACACTACACTTTCTTTCAACGAAAATGCATAGGTGATTGCACTATATGTTGAAATTACTTACCAGAAACACTGCATAAGCGCCGCTACAATTTTACCCACGGTTGCACACGGTGCGTTATTGGTTGCGCATGACATGAAGCGCAATAGTATCAACAAGTATCAAAGGTTGCTCTCAAATTGTCCTGAAATAAATCCCTATATCAAGTACTCACATATTAAAATACACATTTACTTAATAACCAAAGTAAGTTAAATAAGTATTAACGTGGTTTTGTTTCAGCTTATTCGAGTAGAAATCGGTTGTGTTTTCACATTACCACATCCAGATGTTTCCCGTGATTCACTTATAAGAAGTGTCAGCTTAGTTGTTGAAATTTATGCAGAAAAGCAAAACAGATTTTGGACTGTAAATACACGCACTATGATTAAGTACACGGGTTATCCCAATATGGTAATAATAGAAACATTTTTCAGGTTGACTGTAAATGAGCTAATAATTCCGATGTTTATACACTTTCGCATATTTTAAACTGTGTCAAAAGTTTTCATGGTTTCGCTCTCATCATTTTAGAAGCGAAAAAGTGGTGGAAGTCGCTGCGACTCAGATGTCCCACAGCACCTCAGGAACTTGTTGGATATTACAAATAGCTTCAACGAAGAACTTTGCAATCTGCCAGTTTCCGGTTATTTCTATGGCAGTTACGCTTTAAGCTGTGCAGAGAAACAATGGCTAGCAGGTTCTTCCGGGAATTCCTTCACCAAGCATCAAACTAATATGACTACTGACTACATTTTTTATCCGAGTTTGAACTTTCTGAGTAAAGAAGACATGGATCGCCGTACTCGACTAGAGCTTCAAATACTTGACATGTTTTTCAAGAATATATCACCCCAAACTGTTCTAAAAGAACTCTTGCGACGTCACTTACGCAGCCTTTCCGCAATACGTATGCAGCTTCGACCAGCAAAAGTGGCAGGGCCCTCCACCATTGCCCCTCTAGACGTCCAACATCCGAGAGGAATCGAAGTGATTTCTACCTCTTCTCCAACAATATCATGTAATAATAAGCTACCGGAGAGTATGCGATATGCATATGACAGTGAACTGCTTGCATTGGGAGAGAGCATAGCTTCTACCTTACAAAGGCTTGATTGGTTTTTCAACCACATGCAAGAAATTGTCAAGGTGAATCGAGCCGTAATCAGCACCTTTCAGCTTTCGCACGCAAATCTCTCACAAATTCCACACACAAGGTGAGCAATTAAGACTCGTTTAGTCCCTTGTTTCATTATGCATTTAGTGTAATTTGCTAATTTAAATTTTCGGTTAAATTTTATATATTTATGCAGTGTGAGGGCAAGTGGTTTGGTAACTGCTTTTCTGTAATGCGACGTGTGTAACCGATATGGTAAGAAACATTTAAATCATTTTGCCTTGTTGATTTTTTACAGCTTATATTGATTTATACGTTTTTGTTACTCTGATGCCAAACGTGACACAATACAGAAAATTAATTTAGAAAGTTGGGAGGCAGTTCTAAACTTTACTGCTTTATCCAGTCTTGCCTACTGGTTATTTTATTATCCCCATAGTAAATAATTTGGTTGCATTGACACCAACCACGGTTCTGCTTAACATTTTTACTCGTCATAAGCTTTTCGAATAATATTAAGGATTAAAGATCTGTATTTGTTTATTCAGCGTAGGTATTTCTCGCAAAAGGGCGAAGCGGTTTGGTGTAATTTCCTAAGTCTGACCATGTGAAATTGCCATCGAAATGCTCTCTAGAGAATTTGTGTGATGAAGCAGTGACGAGTAGGTCGTGCTGTCATATTCAATGCAACCAATGATCAAGAGATTAACGGCGAGCGGGATTCTAAAACATTATACACGTTATTGACAATTCGGTAACTGCATAACTTAGGTTCAACCCATTTGACGTCTGTCTCTAGATTACTAAAGAATTATATAGGGTTTGAAAAACAGTTGGCAAAACACCGCTCTCGTAAACGTTTCTTGCTATACCAATAGCACTTTTCGTAGAACCGGTGTAAACTACTACATAAATTGCCAAAACAGTGGAAGAAACTTTGGTGTGTGGGCCGTAATGCTGGGCGAATTTTAGTAATCATTGTGCTAGAAAACATTGGTAAATAAATTTCTTTAACAAAGATTGTTTTATGCAATCTAATTTAACATTGCATCAGGTATATACAATTAGTTTATCCAATGCAAATAATACTAGTAAAAGTAATAAGCATATAAAACTACAAGGGAACAGAACTGGACATCACGTAATAAGTAATAAAACATTTCACAGCTAATTTCTGCACAGAATTGGCTAGTTTAGACATAACATATAAAACGAATTTTTTTCTGCCCAGCCTTGTATCCTTCTCAGTGCAAGTCGAAAGACATGCCAGCACGATGGTCGCCCACAGCCTCTCTTCATTAGACAAC